>VXAX01001529.1:86574-108196 GCA_013399835.1 Leptocoma aspasia | reverse complement strand
AAAAAAAAAAACCAAAACCTAAACCAAACCCAAAAGCAAACAAACAAACAAAAAAATCCCTACATTTAAAGTTAGTGAGAAAAGAATTGTAATAGTATAGCTGATACTGTTTTTACAGCCATCCTTCGGGAATTGTAAACTCCCTGGAAATTTCACAGAAACTTCAGCTGAAAGATTATGCATCTGAAACCAGTGAATGAAGAAAAGCAGCTGGAAGGGTAAAAGAGAATTGTTTGCTCTGCAGCAGCAATTAATTTATTAACTCTTCAAGGGAAAGATAAGAGATGCTGTCAATTATATCTCTGTACTTGTGTACTGTATAGCAAAGGTAAATGTGGCAGCTGCAAGTTTTGCAGGGACTAAATTAGTAAGCACAAATAGTTTTACTATTGGAAACCTAAGGTTTAAGACATTGGGAACATTTCCTGTAAAACTCCCTCTTCATTTCAAGATTAGTTGTTTCTGTTTTGTTCTACTAGGCTTTTGTAGACATTTTGTTATTAAAGAGGAGATGAATTGACATGGGTAACTGGANGCCAAAAAAAGTCAAATTAGTTTTGTCTCAACAAAGGGAAACCTCAGGTTTAAGGGTAATTTTATGTAAAAGATGGATGAAGGGGAAGCTTTCCAGGGAATCTGTAGCACACAGAAATGAATCAAAGCATGAAAAGAGCATGCAGAGGAAAGGAGGCCACAACAGAGAAGAAAAATTACTTGTTTATATCCCTGCTTAGCTTGGATAACTTCAGGGAGATTTCTGAGCTGAACCATGTTTTTTAGCTGTAGACTCATTAAAGGGTACTCTTGACTGTCAGCAAAAGTTATTGAAGTAATAGAATTAAGAATAAAAAATCTGCAAGTCTGATTGATATTTCTCTTTAGGCTCTAGGGAGACTTAAAGATGAAACACAAAAATCTCAAACCTCTGTCTCAAATACAGTGTGGAAGCAGAGGACTGACACATGTGACATCAATTATTTCAGAAAGCTGCAGGGGAACCCAAGGACTGACCAGTAGCTCAATGCATCCACCGTGTTAATTAGTTGAAACTGCCTGAAGAATGAAATTAATGTGCATCTGAATAAATATGAACAATTATGGTTCATAAATATGAATAATTAGGGAAGAGCAATATGGCTTTTGCAAATGAATAATGGTTTTTGCAAATGTACAGCACAAATGTGTAGTTCTCTAAAGTAATCAGCATACCTCCAGACTGGTGCAAGGAGGCTGATAAAGTGCACCTTGACCTTGAAAAGGTTTTGAACAAGGTCTTCTAACAAAAACTTAAAGAGATGAAGATGACTGTGGAGAAGGGACTAAAATGAATAAATAAATTCCTTATTAAGAGGTAGAAAACAAGTGGCAAAAATAGTTTGATTTCACAGGGGAGGAAGATTATCAGAAGTATTCCTTAGTGATTTGCACTTGACTCCATAATTCCTAATTTAGTCTTTAATGATCTTGAAAAGATGCTGAGCAGTGAGGTGGAAAAGTCTGTCAAAGTTAATAAATTATTTAGTACAATATATATGACCAGTGGCTGTGAAAAATGCAAAAACACTTCCTAGTAGTGACTGACTGGGTGACAGAATGGTGGATGAATGTAAAGGAGAAAGCAGAAGCCCACTTTATTACCTTTAGTGTGCTTTAATTAATCTTTTGATAAATGAAATTTACAGAAGGTAAATATAAAATTAAAGTCATCAGCCCATTTCAGAAACAATATAGTAGCCTTAGAGAACTCTCCAAAATACTGTTTCAGTTCAAAATTAATATTTGCAAATTACATCTTTGAGTCTGTGCATATTGTTCCCTTGATTTTCAGGTTTCAGACAGATGGAAGAGAATGAAACATCTGACTTGTATTTTATTAAATAAAATCCATCTATGAAAACTTCTGAGGTAATATTATGATTTAGTTTTATTTTACAAGCAGACAAACTATTTGATATGTTTCCAATGTAAAGATACATAAATAATGCATCAATTACCATTAAGCTACTGCAACTTTTAATGATCTTTTAAAATAAATACATTACAATTGTTTTATAAAGCCGGGCCAAGAGTTAGAGAACCTACTACATATCATAAAGTAATGAATACAACCAAAAGCAAAAGTCTCCCAAAGATAAACCTGAGAAACTTTTCTACATATTCTTCCCAGGGCACTTAAGTCAATATGACTTCATAGAAACTGTTGTTCATGCATATTTTTCTGTCTATTGTTTTGTTTTCCTGGGACTGATAGAAGAAGTAGATTCTTTTCTTATAGTGAGAAATTTTGCATTTTCTATTTTTTATATCCTTTCAATTTTGTCTGCATTATGCATGTGATTGGTTGCAGGTGGTTTTCCTGTTTCAGGTAGCAAAGTAGGTGTAGTATAATGATTTTTTGGTGCTCTCTAGTTTCTTTTTTAAACTTACCTCTCTCTCTTCAGAGATGCAGATAAAATTCAGGCAATTCTTAATTAACTCCTCATTCAGATTTTTTAAGTGTAAGAATACACTGGTTCCCCATCTGTAGCAGAGGTACACAGTGCTTTCACTTATTTCAAAATGGTAAGTATTAAAATCAGCAAGATTTGTAGAATCATAGAATCATTTAGGTTGGAAAAGGCTTTAGGGTCATTGAGTCTAACCATATGTGAAGGAATCATTTCTGTAGTTCTTGAGAAAAAAAAGTAAACAGATCAAAAAACTGAATCATCCATTTAAAAAAATAAGTAATTTAAAATAATTTTAAGAAAAGTTAGCAGGGCCAATGAATTCAGTCTTGAGTTTTTGACAATCTCACTATAATTGATGATTAAATTAATCGCATCTCTTGAAGGTTTTTGGGACCCTGAGAGCGTCTGACCATCATGTTAGTACTCCAGGTACCTTATCAAACTTCTATCACAAAATTTTAAGGTATTGCAACCTTAAAAAATGGCTGGTTGTCTTGCATCTAATATGATAAAATGTTAGTCCTTCAACTTTTCATTGGTCTTATCAATTTGTATAATTTTGTTTGCAGTCTTTTTAAAATTTATAATTATTAAAGGTGACATTCAAGAAGTTGATTTAACATGACAAAATAAATACATGTCATAAATAAAATTAAAATAATAGTTTTATCAGTTCATCTCTCTGTCTCTTCATCTCTCTTTTTCTTCACTGAAAAGTACATCAGTTATAGTTTTGCAAAACTTGAATTAAACTATCAGTATCTAATTTAGAGAAGTTTCCTGAAACATAACGCAAAAATAGCAGAGGCCATCATCCCAAAATAATCAGCTTACTTTTAAAATGTCTTTCAGTTTGATAAGTTTGCCAATGTCATGAATGACAGTTCTCCAACTCAGACTATCTGTCAAATCCAGTAGACACCACAAAAAAACACCTGATCTAGGGAAAATAATGAAAATTTTAAAGGAGGAGTTTAAACGGTAGAACAACATAGAACAATATTGTTCAATTTGAGTAATCTAATTTCATTTTCTCCAAATAAATTAGTAAATATTGGACAACATTTTGATGGGTCTCAGATGAAAATATTAAGCTGCTCAATAATTTTAAAAATAAAGGATGCACTATTACTTTGCTAATTTTAAATTGGAATGTCAAATACTAATTCTTCTAAGTATATACTGTTAGTTTAGTTGACTACTGTTACTGGCAAAATCTTCTGAGTGTATGCTATTAAGATGTTCAGAGCTTCTAGAAGCATATTTTCTTGTAATGTCTCATGATTGTTTTAGGTATTGTGAGTAACAAACATATCTGAATACAGCTGAACTAATTAGAGAGGTCAAGAGTGGTGTCAGCAAACTTTCAGCTGTTTAAGGAGTTAGTGGATGTGGCCGCCAGGAAACTGCCCTCAGGGATAAAGGATTGAACAGAGCTTAGAGAATATTTTTCTCACAGCACAAGAACTTTCAATTTCCCTTTTTAAGAAATCAGGCACAGAAGGCAGGAGATAAGCATGGCTGAGCAAGGACCTCCTGATCAAATTAAGTATAAGAAAGAAATGCACAAGCAATGGAACCAAGGACAGTTTTCCTGATTATAATATAGCAAGTTGCCTAGATATGTAGGGATGGGATCAGGAAAGACATGGTTCAGTTAGAGCTGAATTAAGCAAGGAATGCAAAGAATAATAAGGATATCTATATGTATATTAACACAAAAAGGAAGATTAAAAGAAAAGTACTTGTCCTGACAAATAAGATGGGGAAACTGATGGCAACAAGCATGAAGAAGACTTGAGGTACTTAAAAGTTTTTCTTCTTCAATTTTCAATTTTAATCTGAGGGAGCAATCTCTGCTCTAGAAGATCAGTTTCAAGACCACCTGAGAAACCTGAATGTACATAAGTGTGATCTGATGAGATGCATCTCAGGGTCTTGAGGCAATTAGCTGACTAAGATAGTGGCCTCGTACGATGGAGTGACTGCATCAGTGGACATAGGAAGAACTGTGGGTGTCATCACTCTGGACTTCCGTAAGGCCTTTGACATGTTCTCCCTGCCCAATATTCTTCTTGATAAATTGGAGTTTGATGATAATTGAGATAAATGGGTTTGATGAATGCACTTTTCGATGGATAAGGACTTTGCTGGATGACTGCATCTGAAGTCTAGCCACAGTTATCCACTCAATAGACAAGTGGAAACCAGTAATGAGTGGTGTCCTTCAAGGGGTCCATACTGGAATCAATACTATTTAATATCTTCATCAGCTACATAGACAGTGGGTTTGAGTACACTCTCACCAAGTTTGCAGGTAACACTGAGCTCAGTGGTGAGGAGCTTGGTGTTATCTCCTGATGTGCTTTGGGGAAGTGATGCCAACCAGAGGGACCTTGAGAGGCTTGAGAAATTAGCCTACGTGAACCTTGTGAAGTCCTACAAGCCCAGGTGCAAGATTCTGCACCTGTGTCAGGGCAGTCCTAAGCACAAATACAGGCTGGGTGGAGAATGGATAGAGAGCAGCCCTGCAGTGAAGAACTTCAGAATACTGATTGTATATGAGCCAGCAATGTGCACTTGCAGCCCAGAAAGCCAGCTCTAACCAGGGCTGCATCCAAAGCAGCCAGAGCAACAGGATGAGGAATGGGATTCTGCCCCTCTGCTCTCGTGAGACCCCACTTGGAGTGCTGAGTCCAGGTCTGGGGTTCAGCAAAGACATGGACATGTTAGAGCTGATCCAGAGGCCCAGAGGAGGGCCATATGGATGACCAGAGGGCTGGAGCACCTCTCCTATGAAGAAAGGCTGAGACAGCTGTTGAAGCCAGAGTTGTTCAGCCTGGAGAAGGGAAGACTTATGGAATATCTTATTGCAGCCTTTCCGTATGCAAAATGGGGCTTACAAGAAAGGTTTCATTTTATGAAGATCTGTACTAATTGGACAGGTGTCGTCTTGATATATTCTGAATTTCTACAAGCCTGCTAGGTTTATTCCCAAGGGAAACAAGAGAGATTTGGGAACATATATCTCTGGGCTGTGTTCTGTTCAAGGACACACATTCTCCCTCTATCTTCCTCCGGCCGTGTGGTGGGAGGAAGCTGCTTGATTATCAGCCTCTCTCACTTTAGTGTCACATGGCCAGAGAAGAGAGACTGAAGCATTCTGGCAAGAAAGAAGCACTCTTGCAGGCAGCAGGACATTTTTGTACTAAGCACTGGGAAGAAAGCAATTGTACAAAGATTGCACCAGGCTGCATGGTATGAGGCAAAAGCCTCAGCCTGAACTTGGAGCCATTATAATAAAACTATCTTAAGCCTTCTGATACCTGGAGTCAGAGTCTTTAGACAAAAAACTACCATAGACAGGGTAAAGGTTTTACGTTGAAAGAGGACATAAGAAAGATGTTCTTTACAATGTGATCAAAGACTGGAAGAGTTGTGTATATTCCATTTCTGGAAGTGTTCAAGGTCGGGTTGCATGGAGCTTTGAGAAATCTCATCGGACAGAAGATGTCCTGGCCCATGGCAGGGTGTCTGGACTAGATGATCTGTAAAGATCCTTTTCAAAAATCATTCCATGGCTCTATTGTTTCATGATCCATAAAGTGCCAATTAGAGTGAAGCAAGAACTCTTTGGTTCTTTAGGATGAAACATACTTTGTAAATAATGAGATTTCCCAATATGTGAAACTTTTGTACAATCTCTTTCAGATTTACCAATTACTAACCTAGACTGAGCATTTTTAGAAATCTGTCATATTTTATTGCAGCTAAAAGTCAAGAAAAATAAGACAGTTAAATGCAGAGTAAACAAGAAGAGGACAACTAGATTAAGTGAAAAAAAGCGCACTAGCTATAAAATTATGCTTTGAAAAAATAAGACTAATAAAAATATTTTTAAATAGTAAAGTTGAATAACAAATCTAACAAATGTAAATAGTATTGGAACATTCTAATCTTGAGCCTGTATATTCTACCATGTAAATAATATACATATTTCTTCTTCCCTAAGCTGATGTTCTCTCAGCAAAAATAATTTTGCTTATAAGTGCTTGAATGGTAGCCCAATTTACAGAAATCTACTGCATAATGTAATTGCCATCTAGTACTCCAGGCAGCTTTTCCCATAAATGGACAAGAAAGTAATAGATAAGGAAGAACCATAAAAGACAAACAGTGAGAAAGAAGTGGAATTTTAGACTGCTGAGGAGAGGAACTACTGCTAGCAGTCCTGCCAGTTTATGAGAAACTGATCTGCAATTCATGAATGTGACAAAACACATTTTCCTTACAAAACAAAAAAAGGGAGGTAAATAGACAGAGCAAAAGGTGCCCTAACCTGCTGCAGAATGGTGAATAGTATTTCCACTTAGGTAGGTCCTTTGTGTATTCACAAAAAAAGAGCCTGAAGAATGCAAAAGTTAGAAAACAAAAATCACATTTTTACAGCTGAAAAAATTAGGCCCTCAAAAATAAAGAGGTCAATGAAAAATTTTGAACATGTATATCATCTTCTGGTAACTCAGGAATCCTCAAAGCCTTGCGTTTGAGAAGTTATTAGGAAAAACTGCTTACTATATTCTTCCAATTTAGCTTTCTTTCTAGCTAATAGAAGCTGAGATTTTTTATGTGTTTTTACTGTTGTTAGAGCTCCTGCAATCCTTTCTCTATGACTTTTTTGTCTGTTTACTCCAAAATAACCACATGCCTTCTTTTTCTTTCCTGTATTCCCATGTCTTTAAAGGCACTCTAAGGGCAATTGCTTTTTCTTCTCCCTGTTGGAAAAGCAGGGCTGGTTTTTTGCTTCTGGAAGCAAAGAAAGGAGACTTTATGGATCAGACCCAGTCGATTTTTTTTTAAATGAAGTCAAATAATACATGTTATTGATTACTCATTCAAATGAAAATGTAGTACTCTTAAATACGAGTTCTAACATTATCAATTTTGGTCTTTAAGCCTTTTATTTTTTTTACATTCTTTTTCTTCCATGAGGTTCTTGATTCATTTAAAAATTCACATGTAGGATTTCTAACCCTAGAAACACTGTGGACTTTTAGATTGACATAAGGAAGTAGGAGAATCTCTGATGGAAGAGGTCTGAAATCAGACGGCCACCCCAGGAGACGTTGTAGAAAACCTCATTGTAACATATGTATCTACGCCATAAAATGTTTGTGGAGCATGACAGCACCACTAGCACTTCCATCACAAGTCCTTTTCATCTTCATTTTTTCTCAACTAGTAAATTCCTTCTTATATCTGTATGCAGAACAAATAGGGGTAATATCTCAAAAGAATTACAGTAACAGATTAAAAGTAATGTGCAGGATCACAATTATGTTGTGCATGTCCAAAACGAATAAAATAGAATTAATTTCAGATTTATAATCACAAGAAATGAGGTTAATGAACAGCACTAATTACATCCCTGTAACATGATAAGCATAAAATAATTAAGTATGGATAATGTATTATATGATTTTAACAGAGATCAGAAGCATAGGTTTTCAGGAAATGTTCTAGGCAATGGGGAAGATTCTAAACCTTTAAAATTAGCAAAGATCTCTGGAATATGAAATTTTTCTTTAGGTCTCTGTAATAACACTTTTTAAACCTGCATTTTATATCACTTAAATGTAAACTGCAAAAGTACCGCTTATGTTTAAGGCCAGGAAGACATAACTTTTTTGACTGTTTAAATTATCATTTTTGACTGTTCTTTAGAGCATCTTTATTGTGATAACTTTGACGCCTTTTATATCATGCTATGTTAATTCTTTATGAGTATTTAGTAAATTATTATTTTCTTAGAAATGCCGCCAAGTACTGACTTTATTTGTGTATCTTAACTTTCTCCGGAAAAATAGGTTTTCATTTATACAACATTACAAGAAAATAATATTAAAAAAAATAGGTGTCCACACTGGAAATAGAAACACAAAATTACACAAAGGTATGGAAAACTAGTCCACCTTAAAATTATAATATTGAGTGTTTAAATAGCAAACAAAAGCATTCAAAGAAATATTGGGGAAATTATGCAAATCACAATCTAAATGATTGTGAGAAAGCAGAAGAGGAAAATAGGTTTGTTCTTCAACCATTATTTCTGAAATGGGATTTCTGAATGGTACTATGTTAAGGAGTTTTCCTCTTTCAATGTTTGATTCATATGTTAATACTGCTGGGGTTTCTTACAGAAATATTTCTGAAATCAAACATTTTCTTTAACAGCCCTTCAGGTTTGAACCAAACCTTCCAATGCTTGCTGTCTTTTTATGTGCAGTATTCTTAGGAACCAGCAGATATAAAGATGAGCAGGAGGGTTTTCAGTCACATGCTGTGGACTGCTTATCTTTATATGCTTCATGAAAAGCATATTCTAAATGGCAGGGGTGTCGCCTAATGGAAGGGAAGGCCTTTTAAAACTACATGTTTTCAAGTCATTTTGCCAATGCTTTATTAGCTTTATTTTACAACCAGAGGATGAAGTTCTTCAAGTGAAACTAGAGCTGGTAGAACTTGAGGGGGAGATATGTGGAAGGGAAGAAACAGCCCCTCTATATTTCATTCTTTGTAAATCCGCAGAGTCTCACAACCAACTTGAAGCTGTGTCAGACTTTAGCCAGTCTGCAGAATTATGATGGGATAGGAAAGGGCTGAAGCTGAAAGACGAGCTGCTGTATAGTACATCTCGGGTTAAAATTTCCCAGGGTGTAAATAGCATCTCTGAGCAGGATTCACATTTTTAAAACTTCTGTCGAGCACTGAGCAGAAACCATGTTTGTGTAGTTACCAAAAGAAAAAGAGCTTTGCTAGGTGACCAGAAATGGAGACCAGATAAATGTGTTTGGACTCTCATGTAGCAAAACACAGAAGCATGGCCTTATTCTCCATACATCACAACCACATGGGCAAAAAACCATATTCCTTGGGCCTGATCAGAATGGAGCTTGTACTGGAGTGATTTGTTGAACTGATGCTTCTGGGTTCATTGAAAGCTCACTAAGCAAACGAAAATGTTGCATTAGCATTAATAAGCTTCAGAAACTAAAATCCTATGATCTGCAGAGCATGAGGCTGATTTCACAGTAAATCGCCTCACTGCAGTTTTTGAACTGAACAAATGTAATGAGATTAGAAGGCGCCATCATGGATATTTCTCATTTCACAATACAAATGAGTATATATTGCCTATAGATATGTTTTTGTCTGTTACTTATCACCAACTAGTAATTCCACAAAATGTGTATTTTTCTTCTCTGATAATGCCTTGAAATTTATTGGGTTCAACTAAGCATTATGACTTGGAATAGGTGACAACTTTGAGTCAGAACTTCCAAGAATAAAGTTTAAAAATGGACATTTTTATTACTTCTGCACAGCAAACACCCAGATTAAAATATGACTTTCTGAATGAAGAAATTATGAAATCCTTGTAAGGGAGTGTTGACATGACTAAGTTCTGTTGAAATATTTCAATGATCAATGTCTTGAAAGACAAATTTAGCAGCATTTTTTGAATAAAGAAGCATAAAGATTCAGAAAATACAACACTAGAAGGGGAAAGCTTCAATTTGTGACCAGGAAAAGACATTAATAAGAAAGTAAATCACACTCTTCATCAAATAAAAGCGTCATTAAGAACTGAAAACTGTCAGCAAAAGAAAATTGCGAGCCAGGTTGCTCATCTTATCCATGTTGTGTCTTTAGCTAGATCAGAGCATGCCCTAAACAGTCAAAAAATCTGTGGGTACAAGCTCTGTATCACTTTAGACTCACCCAGCAGAGGAAGGAAGCCAAGGTTGAACAGATGTCCACTTCCAGCCTCACACTGTACCATATGGCAGAGACATACAGACAGTGCCCAGAGGAGACAGACAAAAGGTTTATTTAATTCCAAAAACCCTAAAGTGTTATGAATGAGTGTTATAACAACAAAGTGGGAAAAGCAGCCTGCAGTTCCTGGTACTGGGCAAGCTGTGTATCTCCCATTCCATCTTATCTGCTGATAAACCAGTTGTAGCAGATTATTTTGCACCAGCAGAGCATGCAGAGGTCTCCCACTGGAGCAGTAAATCTAACCCAGCATACTTCATAATGGAGGGAACTGCTGAGCCTGACCTGTAAATGAGATTGGACTCCTTTATTTCACAGTAGACTAACCATGCTGGATGTCACTTCAGGGTGAAATGGGCGTGCCTGCGTGTATATATATATATATATATAGGTTTGTGAAGGAACTGCAGTGCCACACATGTTGGTTTGTTCATAGTAACTCTGATTCTTGAAAAAAGTAAAATTAACATTTAATAAATCCACAATTTGCTTGATAAGGGATTTGACAAATTATCTTGGCCTATCCTGGAGACAGGTAATGAGGAGCTATTTTTGTGCTGGAGATCTAGCCCCTTTAATATGACATGGGGTATCTGAGAAATATAGGTGAGACAGACAGGGATAAGCACAGGGCCTGTTTTTTTTCTGGAGTGGCAGCTGGAAGCTAAACAGCATACCCTGTACTAAAATGGCACAGGAACCTATCTTCAGGTGCTTGAATAACCAACTCCCTTATTTTTTTGGGGAGAAAATAAGAGCAAAAAAAGATCAGTTCAACAAACCCAAATGCATAAACTACCAGTTATAAAATTTTTGGCTGTGAGCACTAGTACTGATCACATGCCAAAGTATTATTCTGAACCTTTAAAAATAAAGTCACTAAAGATTTAAGCGTCGCCAGTGCTGACAAGGAGGGCTATGTATGTTTTATAATGTCTTCTATAATTAGAAGACATTATAAAACATACATAGCCCTCCTTGCTTCCTAGCAAAGCCACCAGTGTGGGCCCTGAAATGCACAACATGTGCCTTCCTTTGGCCAGGGGTGTCTGTGGGTCTGAGGGACTGGGGAGGGAGTGTCTGTTGCCCAAATGCCCCAGGGGGAAGTGGGCTGCCAGCAATTTTCCCTCCATCTCTCTCTAGCCTGTTCATCTGGCTGTCAGCCTCAGCTCCTTCCTGTCCCATTCCCTTCTGTCCTCCTCACTGTGGAGATATAGTACAGCAAGGATTCTGGTTTCAAGGTCCAACAAAAATCTTTATGGAACAGATAGAGGCTAGCTTGTCATTTGCAATTTTGTCTGAAAGAATGCTCCATATTTCAACAGGTTAGCCTCTCCTGTCACATGAGATGGTTGGACATCACCTGCACAAGATAGCAGATTCTTTCTAAATTGCTCATGGGTTATTTACAACCAGTGGGGCACGACGATTAACCACACTTTTTCCCACTTTTCATCACCCAGACTTTTTTAACTTAATTTTTCACCTATTTTTATCTGGCTTCCTCATTCTTCCTTCTGCCTTTATCCTACTTCAGGCTCCCTTTTCCCCCTCTTTGAAAAAAAGGAGACCAAAAGAATATGTTGTTCTATTCTTTAAATGGCCTCTATCCCTCAGTGTTCTAAGGAAGAGTATTGTGAAAAGCAAAAGCTAGAGGCTGCAGACACAGAAGGCAGGCAGGAGCCACAAGTGTCAGTACAGAGCAGTTTTTCCTTTTTTTTTTGGTTTGTTTGTTTGTTTGAAGGTATTTGACAAGGACTAGGCAAATACATAGTGAATTAAAGGTTTCAGATTGCTAGATTGATCTTCTCATTTATAAAGCTGTCTCATGCAAGCTGGTAATTGAGCATCCACGGTAACACATATGTGATTTATGGCAATCCCAGATGAATGGTGGTGGAATTCATGACAAAGTTTATTTTTAAAAAAGAAAAGGAAAACCAAACTTACTCCATTCCCAAATGTGAAGTCTATTTTTAACTCATACTACTTTTCAAATGCTGGAGCTGTCCAGGAATAACTATGAACTTATTGACAAATTACTTCAAATATATGTATATACGATACTATGCAGCCATACATACATAGAATACAACATTTGAAGGAGATAAATATGGTTTATCATGTTAGCTCCATTAAGGTTAAGTATATGAAAATATCTTTGACAAAGTCAACTTATTTGAACAATGTGTTTTGAAAATTGAAAAGCAACGGAAAAATGAAAAAGTTGAAAAACAAAAGATACGATTCTTCTGCGTCTGGTTCATACACTAAGCAGGTAAAAAAAATTATTTCCCACCTCACCTCTTCTTTTAATCATATGATCAGTTTCAGTCCCTGTTTCATATTAGCATTATGTAAAATTATTTGATTAGGTCCTTGTTTTCTCTCTATGCATTATATGTGCTTTGGATTTCATATACATTTTACTTAAAATATTAGAATACACAGTGGATTATAATCTTCTGTATTTTGCTGTATCTTCACTTAGTCATACATGTATTTAATACCTATAAATTACTATGTGGTGGTAGACTTTTGTCAGTTAAACTTTCACCTACTCTCCATTAGAGATAAGACCTTGCTTGTTAAAAAAAGCATAAAATTTCCTTTATATTCTTCAGTTCTGCTAAGAATATTGTTTAGGTGGCTGGATAATTAGCTTTTTATCCCTCCTTAGGTACAGGCCTGAGTTCTCAAGGACCAACAAGAAAAATGTATCGTAGAACATGCATCCAAAAGGAAAATTATATCAGTTCTTAGCCTCTCCTACTTCAGACAAGTCAATTATAAAATTTCAGTGACAGCAACAGTGCCAAGGTTTTTTACTTTAAGAGGGGCAAAATAGTAAAATGTTTTCCTTCTTAATGCTCTCAGATAGGGAAATTTAAAGAACAAAGCTCTAGCAAAGAAACAAAATTAAAGGGAGAAAGAGACCTAAATACAGCATCAGGTTTGACTGACTGGGTAGATTAATTAGATCATACTGAGTTTAAATAATGTTATTTTCAGTAACTAAAATCAGGGATCTCTAACCATTGCAAAACCAGGATTTTATGAGTACTTGAGACCAAGTTTTAATAAACATAGAGCATCAACATCAACTAAGTAACAAAAAGAAAATTAAAATGGGGGGGAAAGAAAATTTTAATTTGTAATATTTTGTTTAAACCTTATTTTTAGCTCAAGCTCTCAATATATACTGGGCAGTCTATTTCATCCTCTTGTACATCACAGTACAATTCATGTCAATGTCCTAAATGCATGCAAAATGTCCTAAATAAATAACGCTGGCATATAAAAATAGTTCTTTGCCAGCCAAGACAAGAAGCAGATCTGTGATCTGTATAACACAAACCTATGTCTGTACCATCTTTATGGAAAGACATATATGAAAATAGAGTCCAAGGGATATTTTGTGTAACTGAATGATTGCTTTGAATTGAAGGTTTGTACAAAATTAGTATTTTTTGACGAGAAATGGTAAAAATCTCCCAAAAGTTAGCTTTTGCTATAGAGAACTGAGACTTGGGTTAGAAATGTTTATAAAATTAGAAGACAAACTGTAAAGTGGTAGGCTATTAAATAATTTTAATTTCTTAAACCTAGTTCTAGAAAATTCGTGCAAGGGCATTAGCAGATATCACACTCCTTGGTATGATAAAAAAACTCCAAAACATATTTCTTTGTTAAATAGTTATGACATAGCAACAAAATATGATACTAGTTTTATTTTTAGTGAGACAAATCTTACCAAAGCAATAGGAAACTTTAGTTTACAATTCGAGTCAGTAAATTCAGTTAAAATTTCAGAAGAACAAACTTTGAGAAATACTGGAAATTTTCTAGCAAGTTTGTCTAGAATAAGTTCACGATCCTGAAACTGAAGAGGATACAGAAACCTGTTGTATCCAATATATCAGCTTGGTGCTTGAAGTTCAGGGGGAAAAATCCATTACAAATCAGAACCTTGAGAGGGTTACAGACTTCCTGGGATGACTAAGCAGTTCCTACAGAGATGAGGAGTAAAAATAGAGCATGCAAATACGGAAATTGGAATGTAGCACTTTTCTACATCTTGGGAATTCAGAGATTTAGCAAAGACCAACAACCTACTCTGGACCTAGATCTTACAAAGAAATTGAAAATATGACACTAATGTTCTCCTTAGCCATAAAGCAAGAAGTTAACAGAAACTGTAAAACCAGTGTACTGCAGAATAAAAACATAAGACTAAAGCCAAAAATAATGAAGCACACCCAAATATTAAAACATGATACTAGAGTCAAGGAAGAAAAGAGAGGGTAGAATAATTGAAAAACAATATGTATCATGGAAAAAAATATCCAGATTGCTCAGGATAACAAAAGGAAGGGCTGAAAGATCAACATGTGAAACCACAGCTACAAATATCTAAACATTACAAAATAGGAGAAAGAATTTTAAATGCCACCACCAAGTTTTTGTTAAAATATGAGTTTATTCCAGATATTATTGCTCATGTTTTTCACTTTTTGACTTGGTTATTTTTCTCTATTGATGTACTTTGCACTAGAGAAATGGTCCACATTGTATAATAAAGGCAGCTCATATTCATATGATATTATAAAATTTCAATACTGGAAACCTGGAGCCTAACTATTCTTACAAGATATTGAGGAGCCAACTAAAAGAAATATTTCTATGATTTCTGATAATTCTCCACCGCTGTCAATGAAATATTTATAAGAGCCTCAGTTATTTTGCTGTTATAAAATAAAGCTGTGCAATTTTATGAGTGTGACTCAGGAAATACAACAAATTTGTGATGTGTCTAAAACTTTAGTGCCTACCAAGACCCTGCCTGAGATTTTAAGCAGAATTGGAGAGAATCACCTCTGTAGTCAGTTCCACTCTATTACCATAGCAGCTAAGCAATGAAATAATTAATTTCAGAAAGTTTCACAGGAAACAGTAATCCACAGAAACCTATGAAGAATCTAATAATCTCAATCTCAATAATCAATGCCCATAACTACAATGACTACAGGAAAAAAAAAGGAAGAATTTCAAACTAAACAAAAAAAGGAAAACACAGCATTGTACAAAAGAAGGGGAAAAAAAGGAAAAAAAGAAGAAAAAAAAAGAAAATAAATGCTCTCTGTGATTTGACATGCAAGAAAACAGTTTTCCTGATTTCCAGTATGGTCACCACTCCAACCCTGAGCATGTGAGCAGGGCTCAATAACACAGTACCTGATAAGTCAATGCTACTGAGAGCACTAGTGAACACTAATCTTCAGTCTGCCACTGTGTTCAATTAAGAAAATACCTTAGGGAGAAAAAAAAAAAAAACAACAAGCAACAAAACACAAACACAAAAGCACCCCACATTATTCATGGAATAAAAAACTAAGCTGGTCTTATTTGGCAAAATTTCTGAAGCATATTAATATAACTATCCATTTATAGCATATTAAAAAAAACAATCACTCTCCTAAAATACTGATGCATCACATAGGCAGAGATTCTGCTTCACTTTTCAAATATTCTGTCATCTTTTCCATGAACTTGTCATGTTATGATGATTCTTTGTTGTTATGCTGTTGTGGAAGATTTTTTTGAGCATAAACCTATAAAGAAGAAGAAAGAAAAGAAAGGAAAAGGAAAAAGAAAGGAAAAAGAAAAGAAAGAAAGAAAGAAAGAAAGAAAGAAAGAAAGAAAGAAAGAAAGAAAGAAAGAAAGAAAGAAAGAAAGAAAGAAAGAAAGAAAGAAAGAAAGAAAGAAAGAAAGAAAGAAAGAAAGAAAGAAAGAAAGAAAGAAAGAAAGAAAGAAAGAAAGAAAGAAAGAAAGAAAGAAAGAAAGAAAGAAAGAAAGAAAGAAAGAAAGAAAGAAAGAAAGAAAGAAAGAAAGAAAGAAAGAAAGTGATGATGATGATGACAACAACAATGCTGACAACTGAGTTTAAGTTTATTTTTGTATTTCTGTGGCTATTTTCCTCTCCTTAAATTTACTTGTTTATTTTAATAAGTGGTCAACAATGCCCTCAGACTCTGTTCCACTAACCAAAGCAAGTCAACTACTTTTAATTCCTCTTCTTTAGGATAATCTTCTCCTTTGAATAATCTAGTAAACCACAGGCTGCTTTCAGAAAAAAGGCTAATCTAAGTATTATATGTTATTTCAGAAGAAGTCCTGACACATTGTCCCAAATAAGAATTCTGATAATTCTATATCCCCATAACACGACAGTTTTCTCTCCAAATTCACTGCTGCCCTGTTTTGCCAAACTTGTCTTAAAACAGCATCACTTCTCACACGTGACTCACAGGGATGTGAGTTCTCCAGATGACCGTGCACACAGATTCCACTTGTCATCTGTTGTCTCCTTTTGGACAAGTGATCAAACTACAGCAGCTGTTTGTGGCCCCCTCTGTGCCTGAGTTTTCATTGTTTAATACCATTCTATTCCTATGTCTCCACAATAGTGACAATCCTCTCCTGCTTTCTTGTTTCCCTGATTAAAAGAACTCATGCCAGCCCTTACCTGGTGGCCGCTAGTGCATCTATTCAACAGGATCTCATTCCCAAGCGTCACCAAAAAATGATCCCTCTCCTTTCTGACAACTGTTAAACTGTCCTTCTTCCTCCAGCTTTTTTATCTACCTCACAATTCACTAGCAATCTCTGTCATCCATACCTCCCTTATTTAGTGTACAGAAGTCGCATACAGATGCTAGACCTAGACATTCTCTGGATTAGATTTCTTTTCTGAGAAACTGGAAATATTAAAAAAACCTCAAAAGGTGGAATTACATTTCTCTCTTGTCCCTGTTCACACTTTCCTTCAAGGTATTTTCTAAGACAATGTGCAGTACTTAGGTCTACTATCAAGAAGTCTGTTGGTGGGTAATTTTCCACATTTTCTGGAAAATATATTGAAAAACTTCAACAACAAGTTCTGAAATAAATTTTCCTTTATGAGACAAAACAAAAACCACACCAACTAACCAATCAAGACTGGTTTTGCTATTCTTTAATCCACTTGATAAAAAGAGCTCAAGAAAACCTGGTCATACACTGAACTTACAGAAATGGTATTTATTACAGAACAGTATATATATGTTACAGAACAGTGATATAGTCTGGATTTTCAAGGGTTAAAGGTTTTATTACCTCTTGGTCCCTGCATATTTTTTGATTATCCAGTTTTAAGACTAATGTTCATACAAATATTTTTGGGAAATGCATGAGGATTCATCTAAGATTGTTTTTGACTATACGGGCTACAATTACATAAAAAGAGTACACCTTAATATTAAATAAAGCTGAGCTTCTCAAAAGATCTTTTCTTAAAAAGAAATAAAAGTTTGGTAAAAAAGCTGCTGCATTGTCAAGGATATTCAGGGATGTGTAAGGAAGAGGAACCAAGGGCAACTGAAAAACTCAGAGAAAAATAGCTTTACTTTTTCAGGAAAATTCACATTCAAAAAAAAAAGACACTGAAAATAAAATTTAGTTCATTGTTACTTTCATCATTAGTTGGCTGCAGATACTTTTATCTACTAAAACTAGTGTCTATGCTTGTTATTTTAACAGAAACAGAATTTCAAAGACCTTTGGAAAAAATCTTGCTGGATAGTTAAGGCAATTGATAAGCCTGGACAAAAAAAAAACAAAAAAGTTTTGATCTCCTTGGTTGCACCTATCAAGTGTCACACTCTAGGATATCATGAAATACAGACACAGATACCAAAATTACTGGAGTTAACTGGAATTAAAACAGGAAAATCAGAGCAGGACTTTCCCTGAGATAATTTACTCTTCATTATCGAGTACTGACACTCAGTACCTGGGAGATTTAGATGCCACCACTCTGTTGCAATGTGCTTTTCCTTTTCTTTCTGAAGTTCTCTACACCATCCTCATGAAACTACATATGACATCTTAGTCATTACAGAGAATCTTGATTCTCAACTACTGTTTGCCTTGGAAGAGCTCCCTTTATGAAACATCCGCTAAAACAGATGCCTTGCAGCTTAGACTGAGAGATCAGAAATGAAGCAATAGCTTGAAAATCACAGTATCCTCATGAAACCTGGCAATGCAGACAGCACCAGAAGACTGGAAACAGGGTGAGAACCATCTGATTTCCAACCAGATAGTCTGTTATATGCTGCATGCAGCAGGTACAAGGCTGAAAAATGCATTCATGTTAGCAAAAAGGAACCCGAAGTTTTCTAAGCATTGTAAGTATCCATGCCATGTGATATCAAGGATCAGCTGCAGATAAACTAGAGTACGTTTTTGTAGATATCAGTGTTTTCCTTACTTTTTTTAACAATGGACATTGCTACATAATGAAAAATCAAATAGTGCCAAAAAGATCAAAAAGATTAGGAATGATTCAACAATACAAAACCCCAGTTTTCAAAGCCACAGTTTTTTTCATAGTACACCTTTCCAAATTGCATTGTATGAAGATGGTTTGGGTGTTGCATGTATATTTATCACACATGCAACAGAAACAAAAAAGATTGCCCTAGGTTGCCTGAAATTTAAGACAGATTCTTTAGTATTTAAGAGTATAGCAAGTCTCCCCTGATTCCATGAATCTCAGTGAAATCCTAAATCAACAAACACTTCACTACCTCTGAAAGATTCATGTAGATCTGGCATGAACCAGATTCTCCTCCTGCAATAAACTTGGACAAGCAGACTGCAAATATTAAAATTTAATTATTGTGATGCAACTTTATGCACAAGCATTTAACTCAGCAATTACACATACACAGAAAATAGAGCCCGTGATCTCTAAATTCAGACTCAGACACTTTGAGAGATAGAAGTGGATCTGTTTGTATATGAGAGCTTTGTCATGTACTTTAATTATTGCATTGCAGAACACAAGTATAATGACCATCATATTTTTAGAAAGCAATTTCTTGAAAATCTCTATTTTGTATATTAGGGTTAATGATAGAATTTATGAATTATCATGTCATTGTCTAAAATAAAAGATGAAGTCTCATAAACAGAATACTATTGAGAATCACTTTCTATAGTTCACTTAGTAATATAATGACTTATGAAACATGGAATGGTCTCTAAAGGTAACAATAAATCCAAAGTGTAGTGTTAGAAGTGTGATTTTTTTTTTCCCTTAGTTTAGATTCATCCTACTCCTTTTAATTCTAAAATATAAGCTAGTTTCTACCAAAATCTGCTCTGGGACCTGAAGGACTGCAAAAATATTGTATGTTTCATCATTCTGTGCCTATGAATGATTGTCTACACCTGAAATCCCAAAATTCATGGAAGCAAAGATCAGTAAAAAAACCCATCTGAATGCACACATCTTCTTGACTATCTAACCTTGAAATTTATGGAACCAAGGGAGTGTACTAACTTCTTGATGTAAGTGTGATGAACAGTATGAGCCCCTGTCCTGAATTATAAGAATTTTATTTTGGACAAGGTCCATTTAAACTGTTTTTCCTCATGAGTGACCTGTCACTATAAAACAATCATTACATACATAATTTTACTGCAGTTGGCATTTTCAAATGCTCCTGAGTTTGTAACATCAAATTTGGAACACTTTCCAGTATCATCATTCAGAATGTCATGTTGTCTACTCTCAATTTACATCAAAACTGAAATTCCAATCATTCTTACCTTTGATTTCCAGTTCACATTCTGGTTTCTACTTTGTTATGTGTTATTTCCCACTGCATGCTGCACTTAATGAATATAAATGGTGAGTTTTGAATTGGACAGTCTTTTAGCTCTTAATATCATGATGTTTTCAGACAATAGGCACTTGGTAGCTGAACAAGGTAGGGAGGGTTCATAATCTGTATGAATCTGGACCAGATACCGTGTGATTGTCCAGGGAGAAGAGGGGACATTAAAGATTGCATATGGACAGCTGATCATGACTAGATGGAATATCTAGCTGTGCTTAGCAGCAGGCAAAAATATTTTGGAGGACCCATAAAAAATCCCAGCAAAACAGTAAAATTTCAGATTAAATATATATATGTGAACCCTTTTTAATTCTTTCTTTTTCAGCAGAAAGTACAAATTCATTTAGAGTTGCTAACAAAAAAAAAAAGTTGAATTCCTAAGTAGTTTCCCTAAAAGTAAGTTCCACATGAAGTAAAATATATATTACAATATGAATATTTTAAGGACTATAGAAATTCAGAATACCACTTGAGGGTGAAAAATAGACAAAACTTAATTTCCTGCTGAGCGGTAGATGCCTTGCTTTGGTGAAGAGCTGGAATCAGTCATGGTTCTTGACAATTTGCCAGGCTACAAAATGTGAAGCAGAATTAAAGAAAACATAGTTATTTATGATTTAATTATTTCAGGTTAATAAAATGTAGTGCTGATTTAGCAAACCGCATTTGAAGTGCTTTGCAAAAATGATCTAATTTGTTTATAAGTATGTCTCTCTGTTTTGTGTTTTTATTTATGCCACTCTTTGTTTTGGATAAATGTGTTAAATTAAAATTAGCCACCCCAATAAGAGATATAGTAGAAGAAGAGACACGGTAAAATGTAAGAGGATTCAATGTAGCACAGAGCAGATTCTAACATTAACAACTATTATGTCAAAATTCAGGTTTTGAAGGCTGCAGCACTGCAGGGCAGACTATATCATTAAGGCACATCTGTGGAGGTAGCAGAGAGAGACTACTGAAAGCACTGAAAAATAGCTTTTTCCCTAAAAGAGGTGTAACACACAAATCTTAGCCAGCCACTGAAGTCAGGTAGGGATACAGTCACAAAAAATACACACATACAAAAAAAAATCTTGGGCCCGAGCAATGCAAAAGCTGCTGTACTTTATAGTTGCTATAAATGCTTCTGCCTAATTAGAGCAAAGCATTCTTTGCCTGCACCTCTGTACTAAATACCAGGAGGTTTCTAATCTGTCATCTTGAAGACTTGAAACTTTTCATGAAGTTGGTCTTTCTACGAATTCATATGTCAGAACAACTACAGATAAGAGATTCAACATATCTCATGTTATAAACACAGTGTAAGTCTCAGCTGACTTAAATTCTTTCAGATCTAAAAACATATCTACCCCAGAGACCGGTTTTGTTTTACTAAACAGTTGTGATATTTCCTACTAAGTATATTAAATTAATAATATTCTATGAGGAAAAATATAAAAAATTATTCATAGAACAGTACATTTATTTTTCAGAAATTTACTTTTAACTTCTACTAATTTAAAACTATTTTTGCCTTATTTTTCTTAAGGTTTATTTCACTAACCAGGAAGAGAAATAAAATGCATTTTTTCCTGTAATAAATTCCTCTCTATGCATGTAAAT
>VXAX01001529.1:59625-86564 GCA_013399835.1 Leptocoma aspasia | reverse complement strand
TTTCTATGAATATAAATTAAGTAGAAGTAAAAAAAGGAGGGGGGGGGGAAGGTATATATTTGCACTTATTTGTAAGCACCATTCTTTTTCATAATGCAGTTCAGATTTTAATTTACCCCTGTAAGTGTCTGCAACCAGGGTAGGTAGGTTTTGACACCTATGTGACCAAATAGCTTTTGGGGCAAGCAAAGCTTGCTGGANATTTGAGTTATGACTCAGGTCTTGATCTGAACAAACAAGAACTCAGAAAGAAGTGGCTTATAAGGCTTCTGCAGGTGTGCTTAAAAGTAGCCAGTGCTTCCCATGTGTTTAGATGCCTAGGATACTGCTGCAAGTGAAGTGTTGGCTGCTTCACACCCTGGGTAACACCAATACTGTCTGAAAGTACTTTTTCCGTGAGTATTTTGGTGGTTTGGATCGTCCTTACACAATCCTTCACCTCTGGCTGGATGACATGCATGGTGTCTATATGTGTATAAGGATATGCAGGTGTACTGTCCATGTATATGTGGATATATATAAATACTGTGTGTGCATATATGTGCTCCCCACTGAGCCATGGGCACTGCTCCAGGAGCCTGCCTGCTGAGCACACAGTCACTGACCTGTCAGTGCTGGAGTCTTTACAGACCTGGCCACCTCCTTCTAATGAGCTGCGAGGGCCAGGGCAGAAGCCCAGCCATCAGATGCAGAGGCCCAAGTGCTTGGTTGTCAAAAGAAAAAACAAAAGACAGACTGAATCTAAAATGCCTCTCTCCACCGTGTATACATGCTACAATAAGGAATGCATTACGTCAAGCTTGGCTTCTGAACTCATTTTCACTATTTGATAGCAAGCAATATCACCAGGATTTGTTGGAACTACTAAAAGTGCCTTCTGGGGAATGGAAAATGTTAACTACAGCTATAGTACATTTCATTTCATTTTTTGAGCAAGGAATGCATCTTTCTTATGCTCATCACCAACACAACAGTCAGTCTTTATTGCTACTTAGGAAAAAGGTCTCATAACAACTCATAAGTTGTTGCCACCTGGACATTTCTTTCTATGACTGTCAGGATGTTCATGATAAACGTGTGACTCCTGATAGCAAGGTACAGCAAAAGAATTTTCCTAGATGCATATATAAATCAGTATATCTCTATCTAAGTATATAGTGGTCAGTTTAATAAACATATATTGCTGGATATGTTTTGCTATTTATTTCTTTTCATTAATTGATGACCTCTGAGAATTCAATTTTTTCTATACTTTCTTAATTAATTAATAAATACAGCACACCAATTCCTTGTTTGTACAATAAAAAGCAGGTCATAAAAACATCACAAGAAAAATATTATGAATCTTCAACTATCCCAAGCAGCTGGGTTCAATTGTGTTATAAAACAACCAATTCTATATTACAAATGTTTCATTTTCTCACCCCACTTCTTACTTGAAAGATGGTTCAAAGTTTTATTTCGTTAAGGAACATATTCTAAATTCTAATCTAAACTTACTTGTGCACAGCATAGAGCTTTTTTCTTTTTCCTGTATCAATATTTTCTTCTGGCTTAATAAACTCCTGCACGGTTTTTGGTCTAGAAAGTAGAGAGGGAAGGTCTCTCACAGAGGGATCAAGTGTGTGTCATTCAGCCTTTGTTTAGTGAGATTATTAAACTGAATTCTGTTAGTCACTGTTTGCAGGAAGTTTTGCCCTTTATCTGAGCAGTCTCTGTACTCCTTTTAATGCAAATTTCTTTTTCCTGAATGTGGATGATCAAAATGTATGTGAGACTCTTCATGATAATTTTCTTCTAGGACTTTACTAATATTTCTTAGTCTCCTGCCAATTCTTCTGATATGTTTAATTGTATTTCCTTTCTCTGGACCACATCATACTGACAACTTATGACTCATCTTGATGAACTCAAATTTTTCTTTTCCACCATCATTTTCTTTTCGTGAACCTTCCATTTATAGAAGAAAATTCTTTTATCAATCCATAGTAGCAAGACCTTCTTGTTCTTTCATTTTATACCAATTCCTATTTGCCTTTCTAGTCTTAATTGCTTTTTCTTTGACAATATATTCCAAGTCTCGCACACTGTAGAGGTCAAAGTCATCTACTTCCAGCTGCCTAGATAACTTGTTCCTTTTGAAAAGTTACTGCTTAAAGAACTATCTTTGATACCTTAAAACATCATGTTTTTAGTAAAAAACATTGCTACTTGACTCACTTGCACACTTCACTATGTTTCTGTACTTGGAAATCTAAAAATTGGAGGAAAGCATCCTACCAGATGGGCCAGTCCATATACATGAGGAGGATCTGACCTCCTTAATTTCTCCTGGCATTTCCTATGTGTCAGCTTCCACTTCCATACGATCCTTCTCATAGCCATCTTACTCCTGCTATGTATTCAACAATAATGTCCCATTTTTTGCAAAAAGAAGCAGAATGCTGCTTTAACTCAGCCACTCCTGTAGTTATTTTGACTCCTCATCACTGATCAAGATGAGCTTGACTTTGTTTGATCATCTTCTTGCTTAGCTTTCTGACCTTCCTGATAGGATTCATTGATGATCAATATTTTCTCAGGATTTTTTTCATCCAAGTTTCCAGGTTTTTATTACCATCCTATTTCAAGCTGCCTAGGTATTCAACTCAGTCTAGAGCTTCCCCCTACAGAAGTTCTTTTGTGCTTGGCAACAAACTCCAAGTACTGTAAAAGTTTCCTTCACATCCTTCCAGAGCCTTGGACACATGAGTCCTCTCAGTTTGACCTCTGAATTCCTTTGTAAAACTCAAATCTGTGATTTTGAACTAGAAAGAATTATGTAGTAGCATAGGTTTTTAAACTTCCTTTCTATTTAAGCTGAACAACTCCAAGATAACTGGTTTGTGTACTTAGCACTTATAAGCCTTCCAGAATAACTTTACGTCTTTACATTGTATAACTCTTGAATGACAAAATCTTTTAGCTTTTGCAAATGGAAATGACATGGTTATTCTTTGCAATAATTTTTCATGTTATCCATATCTACAAAATTAAAAGTCTGGTAAGCACAAAATTATAAATGCTTCTAGTATTTATAATATAAAGAAACACAGATTTAAGTTCTTGGAATCTACAGAATATTTCTATGTTGTTGCAATCCTTTCCCTAAATTGACTAATATATTTTTTCTGTGCCTCTGCTCCTCCTCTCCTCCTCCACATGTAACTCAGTTATGGTTGGGCCATTTCAATGGGAATATTTAACCTCAAGAATAGCAATTTATATATTTTTCTTTGTTTCCATCAGAATCTCTTTTTTTCACCTTACATCCACCTTTCTTATTCTGTATGGCAGGTGATTAATTTTTCCATTCTCTGGTTCTTATTTGGATTTAGGACTGGAAGTTCTTTAATGGCAGTCCCCACTAGAAAAATTCAAACACACTTGTGATATTTGTAGCAGGCCCTTGTATTTCCCAAGTATTTCATTTTCAGTTTTCTCTTACAGTCTCTTTGGCATCATTCACCTTTTGGGGGCATTACTGCCCTTATCCACTCCCATTTTCTTCTTTGTCTGCTCTGATGGAAAGAGTCTTCTTTCTCCTTGTCCTTGTCATCCTGCCTCTTACCTGATTCCCTTTTTACTTCTCCAGCACTGCTAAACTTGTTCCTCAGGGAACAAAAAGACTTGTTTATCTTGGGAATTAGCCAAGCCAGTCAGGATATTGGTTTGAGCCTGCATTCAGTAGAGAAGAGAGGGAAATAGGGGAAAATGTTTCTGGAGTGGGATGAAGACTACACGTGGCAGAATCCCAAAAAGTAGCTGCTCTTTACTTCTGCTTAGCTCCTGTCAGTCAGTTCTCATTAGTTGTCTTAATTAACATTTATGCAATTACAGGCCTAAGAATGCAGGCTTTAGTCAGGCAAGCCTGCTGCTGAGTTTTCAAAGTGACTTTTCTACAAGTTTTTCCTTTCTAGAGTTCAAGATCAAGTACAAGAGAAGCAATAGCTTAGTTTTCCCCCTTTTGTACCTGGACTGATTCCCACACTATCTGCAATAAGCATTCTTAAACAACTTGTTAATTCTCTAGGGTTCCTTACAGAAATGACACGATGACTACGTTACTGGATCAGTTCTGTTTCAAAAAGAGAGAAGGGCATTACCTTGCTAAGCCTCAGGAAAATTCCAGTGTCAGGTACTACCCCAGAGTTTCACCAAAATCTTATTTCTAACTCAAGAGTTTAGTCATCAGCAAACACAGCTTGCATTCATGAGATATAATATTGAGTTTTATATTTATGCAATACCACAGAGATAACCATTAATATTTACTTTCTATTAGAAGCTTCTTTTGGTCCAGGTTTGACCCTTATTCACTCTATGTAGTCTCCTGCAAAATGGTTTAATTTCATGAAAAACTTCCCAGAGCCTGGATCTTTGAGCGACGGTGGAAATGACAAGGGAAACACTAAGATTATTTAGAAATGTCAAGCCCAGTGATGTAGCAGTGAGTACTTTCGTTTTTTTCAATTTTGTTAACTGTGGTTCGAATCAGCTTTACGCTGAGAAAATAATGGATCTATTTCTGCTGACTGTAATAACTGTGGTTCATGAAGTCTATTCCGGCTGTGAGCTGAAGGGTTGCAAAGTCAATGAAAGTTTATAAAATGTTTTGATAGCTGTTAAATAACATAAACTGAAGGGTAAAAGTTACCAAAGAGAGAGAAAAGAGAGAAAAAAAATTATTTAAAAAATTACAAACTATATATGTCTGTGGATATGGTAAAAGGACTGCACTAAAACCACGTTTAGCCAGAAAAGCAAGCAGCATAGAAATGAATGAACCCAAACTGGTGTGCTGGAAACACAGTCTGTTCAACATCTGCCCTTAATCACTGCCTTTTTAATGGTCTTTAAAGAGGCACTTTGAAAGGAACAGGTGGACACAAAACCCAAACATCAAGAAGGCAAATAACTGGTTTTTTCACTCCAGAGACTTTGATTTTGATCCCTGAACTCATCTCCCTAAGGGTGTTTCCAGATTAGCTCATTATAAAGGGAACAAAATCCCCCATCTGATTAATGTGAAGCCTTCCTTCCCTGTTATCTGCCCAGGACTCAGGGAAATGAATTTTGTGATAGAACTTACAGTGATTGAGCTGCAGCCTTGGACAGTAAAAAGTACTAAAAAAATGGGGAAAAAACCAAGAATATAAGATCAGAGCTCTCCTCTGTTACCAGATATCATTTTACCTATTTTGTGTTTGTTTCCTTTAAAAAATAATAAGAGAACTACCATCTTTCAAAGAACTGAAAGATAGAAATACCCTTGTTTTCCCTGTGAAATATGTCCCAACAGCAACAAATTACTTTTACTGCTAGATCCTGACATGTAAAAAAGGCTCTTTGGGGATCTTTGACCGTAGTTTACAGTTTTGTAATCAGGTGTGATTTTTTTTCTTTTTTTTTCTTTTAAATAATTATTTCTTATTTTACCATGTATTTTCTAGATTCTGTGAAATGGTAAATAAGTACAATTACCTCTACTTAAAACCTATTTGCAATTTGACACACTCTTACAATGGAGTTGCCATATGAACATTGATAATTCACCATGTTTACTTATCCTTTTTGAATAAAGGCAGTTGTGCTGAAGCTCAAGTATGACTGAGCAATCCATAGTGACTCCACATCTGCTCAGTCATACCATCAAACAAACTACCTTTCGTGGGCTGTGGCAGAAGGTCTGAAGAGCTGAGGCTTGGCTGAGGAATAAGAGGACATCGGACCACAGAAACAAAGAACCCCGTTCACACTGCTGCAGCTGTTGTCCAGCCCACATTCATCCATTCCTGGAAAATTTTTTGCCCTTGCTTTCCTTGCCAGAATACAGCTGCTGCTGACTAATGAATGCTGCTCAGAACAACCACATTTTGCTGTAAGTGAACCACAGACACTCTGCTCCCCCCATGACTACTGACGGAGAATGTATTTGAAATACAAGCTCTCTTTAAATAGCCCTATGATAGCTTAAAATATAGTTTAATTTGATAAATGAGTGGGAAGGCTTATGGACAAACTACATGTTTTATATCTGCTATTATCTGAATAGTGCAAAACACTAAGGGTCTTCCTGATCATGTCTGAACAATAATTTCTATGGGTAAAGGAGATGTCCAATTTTGCAGTGTGAAATGTTATCACAGAATATGAAAAATTCCTCTTTCGTTTCATATCTAGTGGGACTGCATTACAAGCACAACCCAAAATGAAATTATTCTGAAATCATATGATCTTGTTAACATGATCTTAGGAAATTTCTCCATGAATTATTTACAACTTGCTATTACTTATACTTGTTCTCTACTACATGATTCAGGTTATTTCACCTTCCTTTTGCACTACCATGCACTTCCCACAGTCTTGCCACAGTCTTATTTCTTACCTCATTCAAACATTTATTATGTTGCATTTTAGACAGAATCCATTCCAGGGCATATGACTCAACTCAAGACTTTAATTATGTTTCAGCAGGTAAAGTTTGAGAGTTTTGAGTCAGATGCATCACTTGGTAATTTTTACATCAGCCAGTATAATATCACATATTAGTTTATATTAATACAGGTTTCTCTTTATTATAGGAATATATGGTTTGTCTCCTCCTTAGATGACACACCTACTTGAATCCTGAGTTAACAAGTATTTAAAGATATCTGCTTTGAGAGAGCTTGCTATATGGTTGAAGGGAGTTCAATTGGCTGGTTGTTAATCACAGTGAAATAGCACAGATATTTATTCATTATTAAACCTTCCCTAAGCTGGATATAAATTATTTCCTTGCCAACTGGAACTATAATATATTTAGTTACTAGTATATTTTTATTCTGAAACTAAGGTGATTTGGTTTCATATATCTGAAGGTATGTGGTACTGTAAAATACAAGTACAAGTGAGCCGTGAATAGTTTATTTCATATTTTTAAATCACTGTGAAAGTTTTTGCACTGAAATTATTCAATATTCCTTTTTAGCCTCTAATGCTCAAAATATATTATATTCTTTAAAGACCTAAACTCCTTACTAAATGCTTTATATTGGTTCTGAGTTTTTTATTTTAAACCTATTTTTCTTCTGTACACTACACTTGCAAGTTATGGTGGAGTCAAATGAGAAGAGTGTAGTAGAGTGACAATAAGGAGAAATCATTCTTTGCAGAATGACCAGCCACACACATACCTGGAGTTTATTGACAATATTTTCTTCTATATATAAAATTCTACAGATTTTTGTTCTCAACAGTGCTTGCCAATTTAAATTAATTTTTCATTATATTCTGGAATAACTAGTTGTGCAAAGTAATCTCCAGAGACCTTTGGGGTTTACATAAATGGATGCTAAGGTGGTATCTCAGATCAAATGAAACAACATATTGATTCTCCTTAAGAATTCTGATCATTGATTCAGCAGTGCACTCACATGATGGTGCTGCAGGTAAACATTCATGGATAGGGATCCTCATCTGGCTACAACCATCTGGCTGAAATTGATATTATAATGGACAAAGCATCATGTGTAAGAAAAAAAGGTGAAGCAGCAACCACCTGCTTGAACACAGAGGGGATTTATGCAGTTTTTTTGTAACACAATTTAGACTGTGCTACAGGCTGTCTGAATCTGAAAATACAGTACAGAGGGAGCTGAAAGAAACCATTCACATAGAAAAACTTTTCTGTGACAGCTACTGGTTTTATCCTTAGTCCTTTTTCGGTTTTAAAAACAAGAAAGAGATTAGAAATTAGCAGAAGATTATTATCTTTTTGCAGATAGGGATTCTACGCAACAAATAGCATTCATTAAAAAAAAAGGGGAGGGACCTTTATTTTTTTGCTCAGGAAAAGTGTTGATGTTTCTGTTTTCTCCATTTTCAAAAATTTTGAAGTGCTCTTGGTCCCATGAGAATGGGACCTCTCTTTATACCTCTAGAACAGAGGCATATGTATGCATGCACATACACACATCTATTCATGCTGGTCCATTTAAGGATAATTCCAGATAGGTTTCAGGTAAATCAGGAGTACTCATATTCTAAGCCCTCTTGGGAATGGTAATACAAAAAGAGACCCTCTGACAAATCCTGGAATTAGCAATTACAAGAAAATGGGAGGAAAGGACTGGAGAGGCTCTTTGCTTAGTCTGAAGAAGCCTAAAGAAAATAAGTAAAGTTATCCTGTGCCATCTGTTGGGAAAAGATTGGGAGGAAGAATACAGGCATGACGTCCTTCCTAAGAGTCATGGAATATGAGGTACACAGAGATGAGAAGGAAATAAATAACAATAATGAGTGGATTGGACAGCAAAGTCCACTTGTGAGCCCTATACTAAAGCATGATGGTAGAAGTGTCAAGGATGATAGAAGTAGGCACCCTTTGGCATGTTGTCACATGCATTTACTCTCACTGAAGAGCCTGTCCAGACAATGCAAGAAGGTCTTTTTCTACTTTTTTTTTGGGGGGGTGGGGAGGACTATTCAGGTGGATGATGGATAAAGTGCATATGAAGTTTCATTGTCTTGTGGAGAAATGATCCTGTTACCACGAGAATTCCTTGTGGCTTTATAAAAGTGCTAACACACATCACTTAGTCCACAAGAAAAACACAGTTTGATCAATGCCAGTCTATGCATGGAAAAAGGATGGGACCTTCAACAGCAGAATACTATCTAAGGGTTTAGCACATTACCTCATTAAATACCCCTGAATTTCATGTTACCCATTTCTCAACCCTGCTCCCCAGAACCTACATTTTTTTACATTGCAATCAAAATCGTGAATGAAAGAAGAAAACTCTGAGTTTGAACAATATTTTTGTCTGTATTATAGTAACATATGGTTCCACATTTTTTCTCAACCATCATTTTACTGTAAAATTTTTGTTCGAGCAGACATAGAAGATATGCAGATCTAGAATTTAAATGAAATTTAATGTAATGCAGTTTGTAAGACAGAACGACAATATTCCAATTTCTTTATAGTCATTAAAAATGGAATATTTTCAAAGATCATAATATAGTAGAACATGAAAATGAAATTTGACCTAGCAGAATATATGGAAACACCACTTCAGAACAAAAGACCTTTGAGAACATCATATAGGAAAAAAGAAAAAGAGGCAGTCTGCTATACAGAGGAAGAATAAGGGATAGACCAAATACATATGGAGATATTTGGACGTTTAAGTGTCACTGATTTCTGTGAACAATTGTTACTCACTTTTCTCTAGGTGTCCAGCAACCAGTCACAACACCAAATATGGTCCAAAAGTCACTTTTTAAACTATGCTGATGAAAATGGATAATGCTGCAGCCTCCTAAAACTAATTTTGATTCATAAGTAATGGAATATTTATCGTACTTTAGCTTACTTTTTTTGTCATAAATAGACATTTCAAAAATCACACTTAGGTCACTGATAAGTTTATGTATTTAGGAAAGGATCTTAGGAGATCACTTATTCCCAGCTCCCTTATTAAAGCACAGTCAATGTTCAACACAGACCAGGCTGCTTTGTCCAGCTAGCTCTTGAAAACCTCCTTAAAGCTATTTGAGACATCTGTGATATAGTAAAAGTCCTGTGAAAACTCCTTGGCCATTTCCTTCTGGATTGATTAAAAAAAAGACTACCTCAGAGATACTTCACCAAGAAAGTTCTTTGGGAATTTTCTAAAGGATATGATTGTAACAGACCTGCAATGATATTGTCCCAGTCTAGGAAATGAGAATAAACTGGTTCTACTTATTGTATTTGGTTTTGAATCAGTGTTAAACAACTGGTGCTGTGGGACAAACATTCTGTTAGATACCTGCCTTTTTTTTTTTTTTTTAATCTCTAGAGTCTTTAGTGGGGCTCCTTTTTGAAATTACACAAATACTCAAAATACTCACAGCTTCTATTTTAGCAAAATGTGATTCCTGCACTGACATCAATTCCTAGTCCACTGGTAAGTATTTCCTTAAGTTGTTTTGTTGGTACAACCATGGGCTAAAATTTTAGTGAAGCAGTTCTTCCTTAAGGAAATGGAACAAATATAAGATTGCTTAATTTTTATTCATAAGTAGCAGGCAGATGTTTGTTTTGGTCCTACTTGGTTTTGATGCTCTTAAGAAGTGCTGTGCGACATTGTAAAAACATAGGAAAAAACTTGATTATATGAAAAGGAATTCAAAATACATTTATTCTACAGATAGATTCAATTTAGTATATTATCTTCTATTATTTCTTTTTAAAACACATTTCCCCTTGCTTGGATATGTTAGAATTAAGACCTACAAAAAATTAAAATTGGTACGAATATTTTCTTTGCGACATGTATGGCAGCACCTGTGAAAGCACAGCAAAGAACAATCATTTAAGTGATTTTTCATCTTTCTGGTACTTGAGAATACATCTTCATGAAGAAGAAATTTTGAATTAGGCTAAGGACATTATAATATCACTAAATGGTTTCTCATAGCATGATATGTACAAGTATTGATTACCATTTTTTCATTTTTTTAACATCTTTCAAGATAGAATAATATCACTTTTAGCAAATGAAAGAAAATAATTACTTGTATTAAACAAAACATACAAGGCAAGGGTTGAATTTTTTCAAGGACTTCACTGGTTTGTATGATAACTCTTGAGATGTGTTTGATTGTAAGACTATTTCCTCACACATCAAAATATATAGTTTTAATTTTTTTTCTCATGTATGAATCTTAAATCTCTTTCACCTACATTACACTCAGTGAGAGCATGAAACTGCAGCCTAATGTTTGTGCTTACAGGAAAGCAGCAAGTCATCTGTGAGAGACAAGCAAGAACCTGCTCATTTTCAGCCTATGGTTTCATACTTCCTGGTTTTGGGGGGATGTTTGTGTTTGGTTTTTCATTGGTGGTGGTGGGAGTTTTTTAAGCCTGGGAAAATTTGATTTTAGCTTGAACTCCAGGACAGCATTGTAAAATATAGTTGCAGTGTCAGAGGGTCTAAGCATAGAGACAGAACTACCAATTTAGGTACTTTTAATTTTCTGGATCTAATTTGTGTAAAAGGTTGAACTGGTGATAAGAGAATTCTTGTGATCAAGATCTGCACTTCACATGCTTTAGCTACTGACATGGACATTCAAAAAACTGCATTAAGAAAACCTATCCTGATGGTTTGTGCTTGAAACAAGGAAATGGTAATTCTTTTTCCAGCTCAAGTGTAGCTTTATAACTGGATAAAACTCTGTTCAAGAATTTCTCAATCTTTTTTACTCCCACATCTCGGTACATGTAGTCACACTTTCCATGACCCCGCAGTCAACGCTTTGCAGCAACTCATCCTCAGATTCAGAAGTGCTCCAAGATATTTTCTGTGTGTTTTCCAGAGACACAAAAGCAACACCTATGACCCCAACAAAAACAGTGTTCTCTGATTTGGTCACAGGACTAAGCAACTGAGAAGTTGCTGCAAAAAATTGACAGACTAGATGAGTTAGAGGAAATGCTGAAATACTTCAAGACTTTATCTCTTAAAAAAGCAGAGGGAGAAGTGTGAAGATCAAACAGATGGAGGTTGTCAAAAGCCTTTATTAATGTTTGATTTTATGTATCACACTATATGAGACACTTATACACTCAATCTTTTTACTGCTCCAGATATACATTAGATAGGATCTGTGTTGTCTGGAATGGCTGATAAAAATAAAACACCTTTTGTAATTGCAAGAAAAGAAGTAGTAAGAGTTATTACAGAGGAAGAAGATTTATAATGCTGCCACAAGGCACATTACAAACAACTAGAAAACAAATGAACATTAAAGGCCAGATGATGATGACTTTATTGTTCTTCTAGATCTGCCCTCACCATATGGTCTACAACCTCTGATTGTTTTTACCTTTCCCAATGTTTTATTGTCCCTTCGTGTTACACACATAAAATGTTAGGAAAATTAACCACTGGCACATTCTGATAAGATGGTTTTCAAACATAAAATGAAAAACCTTTCAGCATTTTTTGCCTTTGAAAATAACACTAGCTTCATTTTTGTGTCTATGTTGAAAACCCTTATTTGTTTTCTAGGAGCTGCCAAATGGTGTCCAAAATGATACCTGAGTGTATCTTGCTAAACAAAAACGTCTGTTCTAATGCAACCAGAGCCAAGTCTTGCCACTACATCAAAAATCAGGCAGACAAGAGGGGAGAAGGCCTTACAGCAAGGGTGAGAACAGCTCTTGTGTATGCTTTTTACTCTTCACCATGTCCAGATCGTGTGCTGCCAATTTTGACATCCCAGCCCTTCTGGTGCCCACTCATAGCTTATTCACCTTCTTGCAGTTACAGCCAGAGTGCCCCTGTGACATGTGAGGTTCAAGTCTCCCAGAGGTGTGGGTTGTTTGAAGTGCTGGGCATTCCCCAGTTTTCCTGGGGTGCTCAGTGTTGCTTTTTTGAGCCCTTCTCACAGCTTCCTTCATCACCAGTAGGACAGAAGAGGTCAACTGATGGACATTTCCAGCCTTCCTTGGCTCACCCTTTAACTCTGCCTGTGACAGCAATAGCTTCTGACAGTATCAGGTAATGTAGGTGCTACAAACAGCATCCTGGAGCACTGCCTCTGCTCTGACTCCCAAAAGCAAAGCAGGGACTAGCTAGTGACTAACTTCCCCTGAATATTCTTTGTGTGTAAGTAAGAAAGACAAGAAGTTAAACCTGGCTCATTTTTCCTCTCAGTCAATGCCTGTGGGAGCATTAGGCTCTATAAAGCTAAGCTCTGTGAATTTGAAACACACATTCGACCTTCAGTATTACAATGGTTCTTTTATGTTCTTCTCAGCACGGGAAAAGCTTCATGAAGTAGGAGCTGGAGTGTGGTAGAGAGCTGTTTTGTGCAATGGCATGTTATCCTGAAATGGTAAAGCTTTTCTCTGCACAAGAGCAACTGCACATCTTGAATCAAGTGCATCAGAGGTGAATCCAACAGGAAAAGAAAGACATAAAAGGTCTTGAGTCTAAAGATAGAGTAGAAGAAATTGTTGGCTACAAGCAGGTGCTATAGTGCTATGGGAGTTTCACTGTGGATCTCAGGACATAGGGGTTTGATGAGTTCTCTCTTCTGATGACATCACAAAAGAAGAATGGGAGGTTAAATGGAGCCTAAAAGCCCCTCTTCTTAAAAAAAAAAGTGGCAATATTTCACAGACTGATGTGTAATTCAGACATTCCTTTGTTCATCACTGATTGCATGTATGGCAGCACAAACATAAGATCTTTTATTTCTTTTCATATTATTTGTTAGACCATTTCTTTTTGTAGAGTGAGAGGTCATATTTTCTCCAGAATTAATAGAAAATATTATTCATATTACATAATATACTATGTATTATATATATAATTGGTATTTTTAATTATGAAGGACCAAGACACTGTGCCTTGTCAGATGTCATTTATTATGTAAACAGTGACACTATTTAATGCTTTCAGTATATGGAGATCCACCCTTGTCCAGAAATACTGAATTCTGCAATGTGAATTATAATAATTCTTGCAGTCTGTAGTGACAGCTTTTAACAAAGGAACAGCTGATCTGCTGTAGATGCATCAGCTGCCAGACTGAGTCAACTGTGAGGCCGCAATGAGCTGATGAGCCCCACTTATGTGCATGTGTGTGTAAGTAATCAAAACAAAATCAGTCAGAAACACCTATAAATAGAAATAGTAGCATTGTTCATGGCTGTAAATTCCTGCTCATGTAGTGACTCAGTTGGTAATTTGTTAGGTGTTTGTAGGTCTTGTCAAATGCCAGCTAGTTTAATTGACTGGTATTAGCACTGTTTGCAAAACAGACTTGTAGGATTATAAAACAGGCTTTATAAAAAAAACAGGTGAAAAACAAAAAACACATTAATGGTCTCCTAGACAACATTTTTATATTAATCTTAAAATATGTAATTGATAAACTACAACAATTCTGATGCCTCTGCATGAAATGTAAATTAAATGTACATCTGATTTAGAAAAAGCTAATTCGCTCTGTATTAGCTGTATATCTCCCTCTGATAAATTTTTATTCATCACTTTCATTTTGTGTAGGCATCACCTCCTCTGAAGAATGTCATGTCACACATGACTTTTAAGCCGTAGTCATATTTTCACACAATTTTGTAGTGCAGTGAAGGGGAAGGATAAGAAGCAGTGGATGTAAATAATGACTTCTTCACTTACTTCAAGCAAAAGAAGAATCCAGGAGGTGAAAACAAAATCAGGTTGCTAAAGATTAATGCAAAACAACATAGGTGAGCATATGGAAACAAAAGACCAAAGTATAAACCCCATGAAACTGACAAGACATATCCCCATAACATATGCACAGCTTGCTAGCAGAAGAGTAGGACAAAAAAATTCCTGCTCATTGCCCAACAGTGAAGAAAACTCATTAATTTCATGCCTTTTTTGAATCTTGCCTTTCCAAAATTCCCCACCAATTGTAGCTGGCTTTCACAATTGATTACTTCACACAAGTGGGATAAGATCTTAGCCTAGAACAAGGGAAAAGAGGTGTGAATACATTTAGGTAAGATAACTGTTTGGAAACCAGCTGGCCCTGATAAACTTAATTCTAAAATATTTAGCAAAATGGCTGAAATAAACACATTTATTAGCAGTTATTTTTGAAATTTTATAGGGACAAAAGATAGCCTAAATTCAGACTAACCCTAAGAACAGTAAAAAGAAATTAGCTGGACAATTTAATGGGGATTTTGCGGATTTTTCAGCTTCTTCATGGACCCTGAGTAACCTTCATACAAGTAATTAAACCATTTCCAAGTAGACAAGAGACTGAAAGATTACAAGATTAATTACATCTAATGTGGATTTGTAAAAAAAATTGTGTGCCAAATCAATATAATTTTATCCGACAGCGATGAAACTTGTGGATAGAATGGAAACACAGGAACATAGATATATGTTTCATATCACAAGAATAATAAAACCTTTTAGTGGTGCCCTGCATGATAATCTATAAGCAGGTTAGGGAGACATGATGTAGATAAAATTTATTACAGGACGATCTGGATAAATCTGCAATAGTGTGGGTGTAAATCTTCTTGGAAACCTGTAATCAGAAGGGTATCTATCAATGAATTACCACCCACAGTAGAAAAGGTCTGCTCAGAATCTGTTTTTACTTAAATCTTGTCATGGATGAATTTGCTAGTAAAATAAAAACAAGCTTATTAAATGCACAGATGATGGAAAATCAGGTGAGACTGCAAGCATGTGGAAACATAAACTTAGAATTCAAAATTACTTTGATAAATTGAGAGATGGCCCCACAATTTAAAAAATAATGGTTAGTGCAGTTGTGATAATAGTGTGCAGTTGTGCAAGTAAAAGGCGAAAAGCAACCTGTTAGAAGTCAGTCCTATGGGAAGAAATAGACTATGCGAGCATGAAAAGATTACTCTCAGAGGATCATTCTTGAAAGACAGCACTTTTTTAAGCTGTCCATGTGTCCACACTGTGTACCTGTTACCTAGTCCTGTTGTACATATACCAAGAATAAAGGAGAAAATTTAATATCATCTATGCACACTGGATAATTTAGGTAAGGTGAGATCTAATTTGGGGAATTTAACGGTTTTAAATACACTTCAGAAAAGGATGATATCCACTCTATAGCTAAATCATGCCAGAAAGCTACAGTTATCTAGACAAGAATTCTTCTTCACTACTGCCTCCAGAAGCAATTACTTCCCTGAGTTTTTCAAATGTATCTGCAGTAGACTTGGTGGATATTTGATCTCTAGATTAGCTGGCTGGCTCAGCATGTGAAGATAAAATTTAAAGAGAAATTACCTCAATCTATGAATTACTAGGAATCTGCAATAGATAAAATCATCACCAGTTTCTAGGAAGATGTTATTTTTTGTATTATACTATGCAATATGCAATATCAATTATTTTCACAAGAGTTCTAAAGGTTCTTAGGCTGTAAAAGCCTATGCCATGTCATCCCGAAACCATTTTTATTCATCCATGTATTTTCCTATATCTAGGATGTGGGATGCTTTCCTGACATATTTCTTGGAAAGGCCAAAATAGCTTTAACTCCCACTTCCCCACTTTAATGTCTAGAGCTCTAGATTAAAGAAGTCTATCAAATTTGTGGCTCATTCAAAAGTCTTAACACCTTAAGGTGAGTACAGGTCTGGTTTGTGTCACTTGGAGACACAACAAGAAAGGGTAAAGTGCCTCTGGGAAGGGGTTGAGACACATGGAATATCTTGACAGGCTGTCTACAACAGGTCAAAAATTTTTAATCAATCAAATTGAGACAAATTTGCCAGTTCCTTTGGGTTTTTTCCTTTCACATAATGGTTTGTGTTCTTCAAGTATTCTCTTTCTGTAGGAAAAGATAATTGTTGAAAACTGAGATTTTTCAATAATTTCTGATTCACAGTTGAAAAACTTTAAATGAAATGAAGTCACATGAGCAAGTTCTCACATAAGGCACTAGAGCAGGGAAAGAGCCTAACAAGATACCCTGAAAAGTAGAGGGCTGCAGCTAAAATATTTTGGTGTATCAGCTTTTGATGAATACTGGGAGTTCTGTGCAGAATATGCAGACTGTCTCAGCTGCTGTTGTAAAAAGCTGTCAAAGCAGCACTAAAAGATCTGAAGATTATTGGGTATTTTAAAAGCCCACAGGACTGGAGCTGTTTTTGAGTCTTCATGTAAAATTGCTATATAATCCAAGTGGCTAATTATTTGTTGTTACCAGGGGTGTTTTTCTTTTAATATCAGTACACATCTTCTACCAGCAAAATACTTTGTAAAAATCAAAGTAATTTTGCTGTAGCTCTCTTCAGAGTCTGCAAAAACCACATTGTATTGCTTGAAAGAGCACCAGGTGATGTTACCTTCAGAATCCCCTTAATAAATGACTCAAACAAAAAGAACTGGCTTAGTTTTTTCATCTAGATCAGTTCTCCTAAGAAGATGAGCTCCAGTTGCTTGAACATTGTGTTAGTATTGATAAGGATAGATGGATAAGTACTGTAAGGATAGGTGGAAGGTAACAGCTGTGTGAAATATAAAGGATATGTGACATTTGTAATGTAAGGACATTTTTTGAGAATATTATTGAAAAAAAACAAAGAGAAGACCAGAAAAAGTTATAAACCTCACCTCAACACACAAACCCTCTGGAACAAGAGATAACAGAGACAATACCTATGACCAGATCTCCCGGCTCACAGATTGAGGGAACACAACTGAACAAATCATTCAAGGCCTTGGAGAGGTTCCATCAGCCTTTTGTAACTGATAAGAAGGGGTGCAGAGAGGTAGAAAGAGTGTCACAGGTCTCTCAGAAAAGAACAAACATTTTCAGAATCTTTAAGGGGCTTTAAGGCAGCGGATGAAACTGACTGTAGGATGTTACAGGATTCAAAACAAAGGTTGACAGAGTTGGCTGACGTAGACAATAACATTGAAATCAAATCAGGAGATCATAGATCTATAGAGACAAGAAATTAAGGGCAAAGGAAGCACCTGTGATATATAAGTGGAGTAGCCTTTCCCCTTGCTCTGGAAGGCTGATGGACACCCACTGCCTGTCTGAGCTGAAAGAGTAGTCAGGACTTTTATTAAAATGGTCAGGAGTATCTAGTTTTTGTCATTTTCCATAAAAAAAAAAAAATCTGCTGCATCTGGTGGGCAACTTCACCTCTTCCAGTAACATCATATTTATTTGCCAGTCACTTCTAAGAGGGAAAACTGAGACCCTCTGACAAACCAATGGGAGGAGAGAAGCCTGTGAAACAGTCACAGTCAGGGCAGTCTGCCTTTCACAGACGTCCATGTTGAGGTGGCTCTTTGTACTTGCCCATTCTGTAGTACACTGCCTATATTGTGGAGGTTTTCTATCATGCTTATATGTTATTCCTCATCCAAAAACCTCAGTCTAGTCTAACAAGTTTGATACCCCCATTCAGTTAGTGAAACAGTGGAAATTTGTTGTATGGAAGCTACAGACATATCCTGTCTCAGTGAGGATCTGTAACAGACTATCCTGACCCTCAGCCCTCTGTTTTAATGACCACCTCATATATATATCAAACATACAAGTTGTCTGCTATCCCTATGACTGTGACAATCTTGAGATTGTTATTAGATCTCTAAAAATTCCAGATCATATTTTTCTAATAGACTAGTGCAATATTACATCTGAAGAACAAGGTGCTAAACAACCACTGATTAAATATCTTTTACAGATAAAAATATTTTTCTTCATTGTAATACACTGACTTCTACACATGAAACCTAAATGAAGGATAAAATTTACAAATTGTTGAAATTAATGCTTGCCGTTACAAGCCCACAATGTATTCTATAAAGAGGCAAGAAGTAATGGGTGCAAAATGAAACGAGAAATTTAGACTAGATATTAGGAAGAAATTCTTTACTATGAGGGTGGTGAGACACTGGAGCAGGTTGCCCAGAGAGGCTTTGGATGCATCAGCCCTGGAAGTGTTCAAGGCCAGGCTGGATAAGGCCTTGAGCAACCTGGTCTGTTGGGAGGTGAATGGCAGAGGGGTTGGGACTAGATGATCTTTAAGGTTCCTTCCACTCCTTAACATTCCGTGATGCTACGACTCTTCTTTTCTTGAGCTCTGTGTATGAAAACAAAAACTGTAGCTTTTGAAAAGTGAGGGGGGTTAGCCACTACGTACTACTGAAATAACAGCATATTGACATCTCTTACATTTTGTTTTGTGGTTTACTCATTTTTTTACAAGAAACAGCAGCCTCAACAAACTGAAAGTACAGTCTAGCCATAAAATTCATGCTAAGTGTATGAAGATCAAAGCCTACTCTGGGTCACACCATTGCTTGATACAGTTTTAGGTTAAATTGGCAACTACATTGTCAATCACTCATTAGAATAAGCAACAGGAAAAAGGAATCCAAAGATGGATAGTTGCTCACCTGTATTTTTCTACAGAATATGTTCAAACTTCCAAAACCACAGTACCATTCTCAGCTGCTTTGTAACAGCTGAAAAATCTCACAGGCATCACAAATAACATAAATATAAGCAAAGGTCACTGAATCTAATACAAATTTCTAAATTGATATCCTAGAGTGAAAAAGGAGACGATTTACCATCTGAACTCTGTATGTGACAAAAGTAGCTTACTTTAGGGACAGAGTTGACATGGGAAATGTCAAAGATTTTTTGTGACTCAATTAAAAGGCTTTACCCGTTTAAATGGATTCTTGCTGTTGAGCTCATCAGAGCTGTCACAGCATACTTTCACTGCCTCTCCAAAAGGACTGATGCTGGGACTGGCTATGTTACTTTTGAACAGCTACAGTTGTTTTCATAATGTATACCCACAGTAGAAGTTGTGGATTTGTCAAAATTAAGCAAAAATTACTGACTACATAAATTTATATAAATGCATTTTTATAAGTACTTGATAAATAATAATAGTGATAATAAAATTGTTATATTAGGATCATAAAACATCTTATTTCTCTCTTAGAATTTGGTACTACTTTACAGCTTATTACTTTCATTTATTTCTTCTTTCATAAAAGGTGAGAAAATACTAAACACAGTTATCTTTTCATTTGTAATTTTAGCAGGTGGTGCTGATAAAACACATCTTTCTGTTTTCCTCTAAGTTAAAAATACCACAAGGGAGGTCAGGTGTGCAGTAATACAGAGATTTACATAACAGGATTACATGAAAATAAGCTGTTAGTTTTTCTGCTGAAAAAGCATAGAGTAAGAAACTCAAGTTTTCCTTCAAAATCTGTTACCCTGAAATTGAACGAGTAGGAGTAGAACAGGAAATGAGGAAAAACACATCCTGCCCCTTGTGCACCACATATTTTCTTGATGCACTTAAAAGATGTGCTGAAAACTATCGCAAAGAACAAGGCAGCAACAGACTTTAAGAATGGTACCAAGCTGAACAATTTATAATTGTTTAAATGTTGTGTCACAGATTTTTTTTCACTATATCCATTTTTAAAACGCCGTTGTGAAAATCTAATTTCCCAGGTAGAAGAGCATGATGTTGTAAACTTTCATAGGAAAAGTTCAGTATTGTACTCATTCATTGCACAGTCAGCCTTTCAGCTGTTATGTGGATGGCCATTTAAACTGCAGCAACTGGTCCTCCTTTGTTGATGAAAATTATTTTTTCTAAACAAATTAGTTTGCAGAAGTAAGCTTGCTGCTGAAAACTCTATGGGATGATGACAAACACACCTCTTTACAAATCATGTATAGGACCAGAGATAGCAAGTTATGCATGATAGCCTATAGCAAAAAGTGGTAAAACTGGGTAGCAGGCATGAATCAGATGATCTGACACAGTCCAACCTTTCTTGAGATTAACTGAGGCCTGACAGAGAGAATTATCAGGTCAAAGTGTAAGGCAATCTGCTTCACAGCTATGAAGTGCAGAACAGTTCAGCTGAGAAACAAAAGGAAATGAAGCATTTTGGGCCTCACAATGTACAGGATATGCTGGAGGGCCTTGTGTCCACGCTGCCATCAGTGCTCTCCAGACAGCCCCCATCTGTGACTTCAGCCTTGGTGCCACTGGTGGGGGAAACATTTGGAATGCACCAGTGGCATACCCAAGAAACTTCAGGTATAGTGAATATTACCATGTACACTGAAACACTCATGTGCATGCCACATAAGAAGACAATTCTTGTAAGTTGTCCTTGCTAACAGTTGTATATCCATGGAGCTTCAGAGGTGCGGGTTTTCATAAGAGTTGTTAGTGAAGCTATCAAATTAAATTTAGAGTAAAGTTCTGAAAATGTGTCAGATGAGAAGCTCTCCTGAGCTCTGGAAAAACACACCAAGATTCTCCAGAAAATTAAAATCAGACTGGTTGGAAAAAGTAAATGTGTGTCACTTTTGGAGCATGATTTTCATGGAGTATAACAGTGAAGTAAAACCAGCTTAATCTTTCCTGATACTTACTAAATATAATAGAGCATAGATTAGAAAATGACCCAGCATTCCATAATTCCATAATGCCAAGTCATTAATTTTGACTTCAGGGTAGGTAATATCTCAGTCTTATGCAATATGAGGTCTAACTAGATAATCAATTTACTGGTTCCTTGAACTCTGACAGTCTTTTACACTGTGGAAAGATACAAAGTAAAACTCAGACATAAATGGATTAAATAAAAGGATAATCATTGTAACAATATTTCACTAACTTTTATTCAAACAGCATCATTTATGAATCTGTGGCAAGATTTCTGCTTGACTTTTTGCAGGATGGTCTTTTTTGTTGAGATGGACTTATTCAATATACAAATACAGAAAAGAGAAAAAAGAATCCAAAAGTACAATGTAGTTTTGTAAGCGTTATACCTTAATCCTAAATGTTTTTATAGCTGTAAATGTATTAAAGGATGTATCCTGAGAATAGCTTGTCATTTCAGTTGACAATAATAGGGATAAAACATGTTTTGAACATCCATTGATATCCAATCCATAGATTATAATTTGCAGCCGAGTTGACATCGTACTGCTAGAAATACTGGGGGATGTGAAGACAGAATGAAATTACTTTCTTTCATGGATTAGAGTTTACAAATTATTTCAGAACATTGAGCTCTTTGTATAACCTATTCATGTACAGGGTATATGAATCTATAACAGCAAACTTTGTTTTACTGGATACTGAAAACAACAATTTTTACACTATGTTAATTTTCCTTTCAACTTCTGGCCTTCCACCTTCCAAATGACAATATACCAAAAAACAACAAAAACCCCACAAACTAAAAACCCCAAGCCCTCTTTAAATCAGATCTGTTTAACTGATAGGAAAAAGCACCTACATTGTCTGTTACCCTCTTAATATTTTCATTATGTTTTTCTTTGAAGTTACATAAAACTCCAACTAGCTCATTAATCAGGAACACTTAAATGAAGTTTTATTATTAAAAAATGCAGTTCCCTTACTATACCTTGAATAGGAGCTCTGATTGATCATAACTGACACACACCATTGAATTCAATTGAATTTTTAACCTTTTGTATAATTTCATATGAAAATCTCACATGCTCAAAATGCCAAATTGTTTAGGAAACTAGTGGCAGCTATTCACTAAAGAATAATTCTTACAATGATTTTTTTAAGGTAGGTCCAAAAATATTTCAATACAGCGGTTTCAGAGAGATTTTGTTCATTGCTGCCTATCTGGTCATCAATGGATGAAACTGGGAATAAGAAAATCTCAGTCAGGTCCTAGCGATGTGAGCTGTCTTCAGTACATAAAAAACTAACTCTCCCAATTCAAATACAGATTCATTTACAAAATCTGCAGGTACTACAAACCCAATTGTATCTTCCTATTGCCAGTCAAGCTTAGCACTTCAACAATAATTTACTCATAATCAGACTGAGTCGAAGCCAGCTGTGCCTCAGAATTGAAAATACCTTGTATTTCTTTAGGAGACTTCTGTTTAAAACATATTTTCATGACATCAGAATGCAAACTTTTGCAAATACAATCATGCAAACTTTCTCTTGCAACAATTTAGGACAAATGTAGAGTATAACTCTAATTCAATGATGATTTGACTTTTTAAAGATAACATCAAAGTCAAAAGAGAAGAAATTTGGACCAATTATTTGAATTCATTACCAGCTTAGTTTCATTAGTTTCATAGTCACACACCATACTGTGTGACTCAAGAAACATGCTCTTTCCTATCTGAAATGAGGAACTCTATGAGGAATGGCTGAGGGACCTGGGGGTGTTTAGCCTGGAGAAAAGGAGACTCAGGGGTGACCTCATCACTCTACAACTCCCTGAAAGGTGGCTGTAGTCAGGTGGGGGTTGGTCTCTTTCTCCAAGCAGCAACTGACAGAACCAGAGGACACAGTCCCAAGCTGCATCAGGGGAAATATGGGTTGGATATTAGAAAGAAGTTTTTCACAGAAAGAGTGATAAAGTTCTGGAATGGCCTGCCTGAGGAGGTGGTGGAGTCACCATCCCTGGTGTGTTCAAAAAAGACTGGATGTGGAACTCAGTGCCATGGTTCAGTTGAGGTCTTAGGGCACGGGTTGGACTCAATGATCTTGAAGGTCTCTTCCAACCTGGTCATTCTGTGATTCTGTGATTTTGTGAAATATATTTCAATGGATGTTGTCAACATCTTTAATAATTTCACCTTGAAATAATTCTTAGAAAGAGATAAGACAGTAATTGCAAGAACTTCTTTGAAATATTGCTCTAAACTTGAAAAACTATTCATGCTTGACTGATTTTTTAGTTCATTAAAAAGGGCAAAAACAAGTTTTCCCAGTTTTATTCTAGATTTGCTAAAGAAACGTGAAACTATTACATATACCTAGTTTCACTTCAGTTACATTTTTAGTATGGAAAGTTCCCATTGACTTCAGTGTGAAAAAAGAAGTTGTTGGACCTGAACCATGGCAGAGGATCTCAACAATCTTCATATGAAGTATACATTTAAATTTAAACATAATCTTAAAGAAAGTCAAAACAGCAAAGAAATGTTTTCCTTTCTGTCCAAAAATTCAAGCTTCCAAACTTTGTTCCAAGAAGGATCAAACAAAAATTAAATGTGATTTGAGATAGAACATGCAGACACAACTAGTGTTGAGGTATCCCATATTTTAGATGACTCATCCAACTGTTGACTAATGGACTTTTCCTTATGTGTCTCCACTGCTAGCTTCGTCCTTTACCTCATGATGAAATTTTTCATAAAGAAAAATATTTATGTTTAGTTAGCAGGATGAGAAAATGATCACTGGTAACCAGCTATTCCAAGATGGAACCCTTGAGCTTAAACTTGAAAAATTTGTTAATGCTATTGTTTTTTTATAATACAGTCATTTGGAGGACTAATTATCTGAAAATTCTATTACTGCATTTAACTCTATTCATGTTAATACTTCTTTTTTTCTGTTTTCTAAAATTTTTACTTGCCATTCCTTTGACCAAATAGAAATTGGAGGCTCAAGAACCTTTGTAAATCTAACAGGAAAATATAAATGGCAAAGATGCTTTTACAATTCCCATGCTAGAGAATGTCTGCCTTGATACGCTAATTTCCTTTTCCATCTTTTTCAAGGAAAAAATGAAAAACTCCAACTTGTACAAGCCCTCAGGGAAGTTAACCAAAGATTAGGATAGATACACCACCTCTAGATACGGACCTGAGAAACCTGAGAAAACAGGCTCTCTATATCCAAGAAGTCTGGGACTGACCAAAAAAGTGAACAGCTTCCACCTACATATGCTTTTGGCTTGTCAGAAGAAGAGGTTTAGTCACTGAGAATGAAGTTGGCGGACCTCTTCCAGAAGTTGTGTGGAATGCAACTGCTTCCAGAAGTTGATCTCATTGCTTTTCACATTCTTAACCCTCACTGGTCTCCCTTACTCTTCCTCTGTGACAGCAGCATAAGCAGTAAAAAGTCATATTGAAACTGATTTAATTCCCTTGTTACGTTTCTCCTTATCCATAAGCAGGGCTTGGTCCTGGCCCCTTCTCTGACCTCACGTGGTAGCAGGGAACATTGAAAATGTAATTCAGAGAGAATCAGGGAGGAAAGCAACAGGAAAAGGAGAAGCTTTTTGAATCTTGCAGCATCTTAAGATGAAATCCTTCTTATGCAAAACTGTGATGTGAAAGGAGGAAACCTTGAGAGCGAAAAACAGATTTCAGACACCTCCCGGACTCTTCCAAAACCCCTCTGTCTCCAGGCCTCACTTTCCCTACAGAGGGTCTATATTATTTTATATCTTTATTGTTACTATATTTAACTTCCAGGCTAACAGCTTCCATGCTAACTGCTCAGATCAGTATAGCCAACTGGGTAACCTTTGCAGCCTGGGGAGAATCAGACGTCTTAGGTTCATTCTTCATTAGCACACACTGCTTACCCTGCAATTAGGTCAGATGTGTACAGTCCCCAGGGCCATGAAATGTCCCTATTACATGGAAATATTTGAGGGGGAGTGGAAGGAGGACACAGCCTCCTTCCAAGGCTGTGAAAGATTGTGAAAGACTTGTGAAAGACTTCTGGTTTTTCAGTCTCTTTTACTTTTATTGACAGAAAGACCTTTCAGTTCTGAAAAAGAGGCTGGGCTGCAGAAGGTGGATCACATGATGCTATGGCATATCTACAATACTGTGGCACCCAGTAATTTTATTATCAAGTACATCTTGAAGTTTAACTGTAAGACAGTGACTCCAGGTAACTACTGAGTGACCCACTACTTTCAGTTCAGAGTTAGATGTCTGTCTCAGGCTGGGAATCATAAACCCCGGGTCTTGCACTTAGCAGACAAAACGAGCTTTTGGTCCAACCAAAATTTCGGTCAATGGGCTAGCTGGTCGCTTCTCTACTCAAGACTGGATTGGCCACTGTGTTCTGCCACCAGCAAGCTCCCCTCTACAGTTGCAACTCAGTAGGCATCAAGACATGCCAGACCAGAACCTGACAATGAGGTTTTGGGATTACTCTAGATTTGAGCCTAGAGATGCTCTATTCACAAGTCCTAGTAGATGGGCAAAGTCTAGATTTGCATTGAGGGGTACGGCCAGGCTGAATCAGCCACAGCTGTAACTTACCGATTTGTCACAGGTGGATGGGCCACCTTCGCCTAACTCAGGGAAAGGACACATACTAGTCATCTATATGGTCCAATAAATATGGAAGTAAGCCCCTCCCTGTCCCCCCAAAAAGTGATCTCAGGCCTAAAACAAGGCATTCTGGCATTGGGAAGACGTAGTCTCCATCCCTCCCGTGACATTGTGGGAGGGTAGCTACCGCAACCATCCGACGGTGAGAAGTGGGATCTTCAGCCAGGTGAATCTCCTGCTCGCGGCAGAGTTTGGGGAAGCTGCGAGAACGCCAAGCGAGAGATGGCAGCAGCGAGTCGCCGTGCAGCCCGGTGGCGGCGGTCGGCCCGCACCGCTGCCGCCTCGGCTGAGCCCGGCCGCCGGTACCGCTGCCGAGCCCGCTGCGGGGCCAGGCATGACTTATCCGGCGCCGAGGGGCTGGAGGGGCGCGGGGAGGATGGATGGGAGCGCCGTGTCCCGCGGGAGGGCCGCCTGGCCGCCCCTGGCGCCTGGGGACACGCGGGACCCTCCCTGCGGGGCAGGTGCTGGGACGGCGATTTCGGGCAACAAATGGACCGGCTGTAGGCGCTGGCCGGGCGCCTCGGCCGCGCCTGTGGCTGTCCCCAGTGCCGTGCTGATGCTCAGCCCGCTGCGAGCGTGAATTAGCAGAGGTTACCCCGGGCAACAACCCAGAAAAAATTGGGTGGTTTTGTTCAGGTACCAAAACTCCGAGCGGCGAGTTGAAAGGAGCCGTGGAGTGGCAAGTTTCAGGTGAGTGCTGCGGTTGCATTCCACGTAAGTTTCTCAACGAAGGGTTAAGCAGGAGTAAAACATGACTTCCATATTCCTTACACTATTTGCTCACAAGAAGACTTCCGAAAACATGGTAGGACTTCCACCTAGGTTTCCCAAGCATGGGAAGAGAGACCCGAGGTAGACACAAGCCGGGGAACGAGCTCTGGCTTCCCAGTTGCTGTCTCCGTTTTGGCTGGCAGACCTTAAGTTCGCAACCCATGACAGCAGGAGCCGCGGTCACTGCCGAGGGGCTGCTCCCCACCGACGACCTCCGCCCCAGGGTGCGCTCCCACACCTGCGCCCTCCGCCCTGCCTCCCCTTCCCCGGTAAATCAGAGCCCCCCGGCCGCGGGGGTCTGAGGGAACACGGGGACGCGCCCCTCTGCGGCGAGGCTGGGGGACCCGGCCCGGCCCTACCTCAGCCCCGCCCGGCACAGGCGGCGGCGCTTCACCGGTAGCGGGGCCGCCCGCCCCCCTCTGTCCCCCCCA
>VXAX01001529.1:1830-59545 GCA_013399835.1 Leptocoma aspasia | reverse complement strand
CAGGTCCGTCCCCCTCCCCCCCGCACACCCTTCCCGCCTGCGTGATATTTCTTCTTGGTGCGGGGTCCTGCGCTGCTCCCCTCGGCGAGGCAGCCGGGCTGGGTCGGGCTGCAAGGAGCGGTGTTTGTGCCCCCAGCCGAAAGGTAACAAAGTGCGTTATTTCCTCATGGTTCTTTCTCCCGGGCCTCCCCCCTCCATCGCTTTCCTCCCTTTCTTGCTACGTTAGTCGTTGCTTATGTAGGGCATCCGCGGCACGGTGTCTCCCGACGCCCTGCACTAATGTGCTCGTTACGGCGGTGAAGTCATGGGCCAGGGAGAAGGAGGAGGAGGAAGAGGAGAAAGAAGATGAAGGGGCCCGGGGACCCGCGGGCGGGGGCAGCGCCCGGCCCTGCGCGGAGCCCGCGCCCTGGGGCGGCTCCGAGAGACGGCTGCTGCGTGTTTCTGTGTGTGTGTGTGTGTCTCTGTGTCTGTGTGTCTGTGTGTCTGTGTGTCTGTGTGTGTGTGTGCGGAGGGGTGTGGGGGGTGTGTGTTCTTCCTTTGAAGCCACCGTCTGCGAAATCCTGCGCTCGAGGAGCGGGCGGAGGGGGTGGGGAGGGGAGCCGCGATGTGCGCTGTGATGTTTCGTTGATCTATATTTAATGGCTGAAAGGAGAGATGCTTTTCTTTCCTTTACCCTTACCTTACTCTTATTCTGGTGTGTAATGTGCTTGCATCGATCGGTCAAATCGTAGCTTCAGCTGAATCAAGTCACCACAGAGGAAGGAGGTGCAGCGGCACAGGCAGTACATGCAATACACAAATTCTCCAAGATCCATCTCTGGATCTTGGAGAAAAATGAAAAAACCCGTTAGAGGGATAATTTTAGAAACCATGTTAAATTTTCCCGGGAGGGATTGGACGGACGAATACACCGAAGAGTATAATACAGTATCTTGTGCCGTTACATTTTCTTATACTTTGTTAGGGTGTGCTTTGTTTGGATTCAGGGTGTCACGGTTAACCCTATGCTTTACAGAAAAAAAAAATCCAAAACTTGTAAGAAATATTTAGAAATTAATAGGCTCCTTTATTGAACACCCAGCTCTTAACTTTAGTGGCTGTAGTAAATGGTATCTGTGCCCCTTAAAATATGTATGCCTTTTTATTGGCAATAACAAGGTAAAGTAAAAACTTCACATTGCAGGTTTATTTTCAAAGTCTTTACAGGTAGCCTATGTGTAAAGTGAAAACAGTGAGTCAGCCTGAGCTTTGCTTTGTAGCAAACCTTTCCATAGGGTACGTCAAGACTTACGTACCTCAAGACAGAGGGAGGACAACCCAGAATTATATGGAGTTTATGTAAGTCTGTTGTGTCTTTTGCAAAATCAAGAGAGGGAAAAACGTCTTTATCATTCTGTACTTCAGGATATATTCATCCTGTCTTAAAAAATAAACTGATTATGTAACTCATGTAGGCTGGGTTTATCTTTTTTCAGACAGCCTAGTAAGTTGGCAGTGTATAAATGATATGGCACGAAGGGGTTAAGGGCAGGTCTCCAGAGAAAGCTGCTGTATATCCTCCTTGTGGGCCTCTGAGACTCGAGTGGCTTTAGGGCTTTTGTTGCCTTTACACGGGTTATCTGGGGAGGAGCCCCAACACTAAACCCAAACCACCTAGAAAGGCTGTGATATTTAATCAAAACATTATACGATGTATAGACTAATTTCTGTAAGAAATGTAAGACTAATTTCTGAGCCAAGTTGGTGAAGCTGTCTCATTCCAGTCTGTGAATGACATGATCCTTTGGGAGCCTTGACTGACTATCAGCTGCAAAACTGCAGAGAACTTGCGATCGATCATCGTCATTAGTAAGAAGTTGATTAATAGCTCGGGACTGGGTTGAATGTGATTATGTTGAATGTTGTAGTTCCAAAAGAGGAGATCACATCTTGATCACGTTGTTCAGAGATGGTTTTTGCAGTCTGTTATGTAAGAGAGGCTTGGAAAAAAAAAGGAGTAGCGGGCTGTGCTATCTATACCTAGGGAGGGAAATACCCCCCAAAGCTGCTAGTAGGAAGCTAAGTATTTATTTCCAAATGCCAGTTGCATGACTTTTTGTGGATGGTAAGAAAGATGCTTTTGGGAGAGGATTCCAGCTACAATTCTCGAGTTCTGTTTGTCAGGTGCCTTAATAGATGTTAAAAGCAGTAAATAGCTCATTGGTGACACAAGCCTCTGACTTTTGCTGTGGGGTTTTTTTGATAACAATACCAAGATAATTTCATCCTCACATAATGAACTCTAACAGACATCTGCGCAAAATAGAAATAGTAGCAACTAAAAAAAAAGGTTTTTGCATAATTCTGATTTCTATAATTTACCTTTGCTGATGGATGGCAGCAATTTAATGACTATGGTTCTGTGTTGAGTATTTGTTGCTGAAGACACGTGTAAAATCAACTTATGATACAAGAGAAGAGTTGAAGTACTTTATTTTAAGGGTTTTAAGAAAAGCGTTTTTAGGTAGGGGTGTAGATTGGCATGTAAATGGAGCAGATAACAGAATCAGTGGAACTCATGAGTGTTAAATTTTGCACTAAATTTCAGATACATTTTCTATTTCATGGTTCAGTGTGATATGATTTTTAGAGCCGATCACTTGTGGAAATTCCTGCATATCTTTGTTAGGATTTCAAGCATATGTTTCTATCCTAGAAGCAACTGTTTTCAGGAGTATCAGCAAGATAAGGAAAAGGCATTATTGCAGTACTCTTCACTTAAATAAGGACCTGTGGTTTTGATGCTCATTGATTGTGCGTTTAAGTCATGAAGAATTTGATATTTGAAGTTACAGCTGAGGTTTGACAAAAATGAAAGTGATTGCTTTTTCTCTTTGAAGTTCTCAGTAAGATCTTATTAGAGGATGAATTTTGGCTGCTTATTTACCTGCACAATATTAAGTTTAGTAGAAGAATTATTAATAACATACATGTAAACAACAAACCTTAATAGAGGCAGCAGTTTTGAATAGGGAAAATTTCTTTCTTAAGTGACAGAATGACTCTCAAATAGGACTAAACCACATTTGCTCTTAAAGAAGAGATTGCTTTGTCAGGACAGAAGATATCATACCAGGAAAAACATTGTATTTCTGACCTCTTTTAACAGGGGCATGTTGGGAAAAGTATTTTCTCTCATATGAATAGGAAGTATCCATGCAGGACAGGTAAGTAGTCCTCTGCTCACACACTGCAGAGCCACATGACCCTTTGGCTAAATGGCTCTTTGGTAGTTAGGCTCACCTGGAAAAAAATATGAATGCAGCATGACACACTGAAACAATTTCTTCTGTCCCCTTGGGATGTGCTAACTTTGTGTAGTGAATGGGTTGTAAAAGCAGATTGCCTGACCAGATTGTCTGGCATTATGCTGGACAAAATTTAAATTCAATAGTATTGAAAAGGAAATATGGTATCTGTTTGTATGTAAACCAGTTGCCACATTAATAGATTTTTTTTTCTTATATAAACTGCCAGCTTAGTCTAGAACTAAGAAACATAGAAACATTTCATGTCTCTATGAGAGCAAGCATTTTATATTTGTTTAAGTTGCTCTTGGCATGGTAACTTCTAGTGCATCCTACTGGCTCTTAATCTGCCTATTCTACTGTACAAAATTCTATTATAGTAATAAACAATAACTTCAAGACACATAAAGCATGGAACAGAACGTATTGGTTGCTGCCTATTTTATGGTTGCTGCCTATTTTATTGAAGCTTCTGAAAAAAAAACAAAAAAACACCCAACCTAAACTCCCCCAAGAAACCACCCAGGTTTCTAACAGAACTTTTAAACTTTGTACTTCTCAGAGCTGCCAAAACAGTGTTAACTTTCTAAAATTCATACATAAAATAACCATGTTTGATGTTACATTTTGTTTTGGTTTATTGTGTTAATCATAATAATTCTACTATTCAATGAACTATTATTTTCCACTTATTTTAATTCATTTTAAGAAGCCACAAATATGTAGAGTTTGACTTGTAGCATCCAAAATCAAGAACAACTGAGACCCAAATGGGCTTTACATAATATATTCTGTAGGGGAGGATTTTGCAATTTCCCCTCCTATGTTTTTGATGTTTTTGTCTTCCACTCTTTTTTCCTTGCCATATTTACAATTGATTTCTGCGTCTCCCAAAAATCTTCACAGTACAGCAACTTCCTTTTGGTCAAGATAATTACTTTTGGAAACTGACAGTGTAACTTAAATTTGCCTGCTTAATGTAACATAAACATCTTCTTTTTTCAGCCATGGGTACATTCTCCTGTTCAAATATTGTCAGTTGTTATTATTCAATTAAGTAGGGATTCTTGATTGTTTTAAACCCACTGAATAAGTCTTAACCCTTAAATTCATTTATATCAGATTTATACTAAGATGCTTGGGAAAATAATTAGAAATAAGTTTCTGTCTGGTGGTAGAAAATTGCTGTACCTTTTAGCTCCACTAGGATTACTATAGGTTGTAATCTTCATCCTGTAAAAGTATATGCTTTCCATCAGAACCAGCAAGCAGTTTGGAAGGGTTACTGGCAAGGATGGTCTGAGACATAACTCAAGATTCCAGACAATGAGTTTCAAGGTATTTTAATTCCTGCTTCCCAAGAGGGCTCTACAATTTTTGGAGCTGGAGCAAGAAAACATGCACTGGATGTTATAAACAGAACATGTGAACTTGTTAGTTTCTCTTAACAGTTTTCCACCTAAATGCTGGAATTCATGAATTTGTGTGTTTCTGATATGCTAGCAGATCTATAGGTGGCTTTGTTTTGTTTGCTTGTTTGGGGTTTTTTGTTTGTTTTGGTTTTTTAATATATACATTATTTTAGATTTATGTGAGCAAAGAGTGTAACTTTTCTGAAGATAGCATAAATGAATCAAATCCTGGCTTGTTGGTTGGGTAGTAATCAGGTTTCTTCGAAAGCAGGTTGTTGTTGTCCCACTTAAATTTGCTTGTTCAAAAATAATTGGGCTTCTTGACAAGAGGTTGACTGTTGCTTTACCTGTTTGGCATATGGGAAGGCAAAAGCTTTTTCATGCTCTTTTTTGTGTGAAAAATGTCATGACATTAGATATGGATGTTCATATTCAGTGAAAAGCAGAGTGAGAAGGCAGAAGGCTAGGTCAGAGAATGGTTATCTAAGGAAACAAACAACAACTTAAAGGTTTGCAGCAATGGAAATGCCTCAGGATTAAACATGTAAATCTTGGCTGTACAGGCCGTGTTGTTGTCTTGTACACCAGAATTTGTATAGTCAGTTCTTTAAATAAGCAGATACTTGGAGTAATTCGTAACACCATCACTTTCTGACATTTCTTATGCCAATCAAGCTTCAGGAGACCTTTTGAACATGCCTAATGGCATCATCCAATTTGTGCATGGCGTGATACTGTAGTAGGTGGGATTCTGTGTGATCGAGGAATTGAAGTCTCATGGAAAGTTGGAGTTGGCGTTACTAAAAACTGTAGGTACTAAATACAGTGTGGTATATCTAGTGAATTCTTACAAATCAAAATCTAGGTTAGTCTGTGAGCATTTTGAAAAATTTTAACAAAATGATTAGTCATATTTGATACTTTCTGAGTACTTCTGATGAAGCACCTGTATCCTTGATCACCACATGATGGTAACCTGAACCTTCAGTTCAGTGCCTAACCTTGTCTGACCTAGTGTGCTTAGAAATGCAGTGAATAGAACAAAAGAAGTTCTGGGAATTTTAAAAAGTTTGTGTGTTAATGAAGGAGGTTGACAGTAATTGATGAGTCGTGGAATTCTTGCTGCAAATGGTTTTGAAGCCTGAGTTACAAGAATAATGTGATTTTATATGTGGATTTCCACTGCAGTGCTCATGTATGTCATCTGATGGTACAGGGCGAAACTTGGAAGTGTGATAGTGAATCTCTTCTTTATAATATAATAAATACAGAAATCCATTCTCAAAATTTTCATTACAATTAAAGCAACGGAAGGCTGTTGGCTTCTGTTTTCTTTACTGTTACTTTTGAGTAACAAGGCTGGAAGTCCTGTCCTGCTTACGGCTCACCAGGTTAATTCCAGATGCTTCTCAGCTTTGTCTGTGTGATTTTCTGATGATAAAGTTTGGCCCATTATGGGGGGGGAAAAAAAAGGGTTGTAATCTGCCACAGACCTCGAGGATTAACTACTACACGTACATTCATTTTACTGATGACTTACAGCATCCTATAGTTGAATGTGTAGGAGATAGGCAACACCAATTCCTTTTTCTGCCACAATAAACATGATAGTCCCTTACAGATTTTATAGATTCACTAGTATGTATTTTTGGTTGAAAGTGTTTCTGACAAGCTTGGCAGCTTATTGCACTTATTTTTCACTTCTGACTTCTATTGCCTGTACCAAGAACAAGTAAATTATTGCACAGAGCCTCAGGAGTCTTGGGGGACTCTGACTTTAATCTCTTCAAAGAAGAATGGACAGGTTGAGCTTAATTAGAAACATGCATGTCTAATCAAAGGGTAAATTTAGAATCACAAGTTTTAAGAACTGGCATTAAAAGCAGACTCATGATACAAAAAAAATTTGGTATCGTGAAGCCATGGTATATTTGTGAAGCATAATGCACTATTCTGATAAGCAATTGTTTAATATTCTCAGGTACATAGGCCTTCCTAATATGTGTCATTACATAGTTTTTTCAATAAAAAAAATTCCAAAGCATGCAGTTCTGGTCAAATTATGGAAGTTCGTTAGTCCCTGAGTGTTTCCACCGGGATCCTGTGCACTTGATTCTCAATGCAGACTCTCATAATGAGCACCCAAAGGATGGCTCATACTCCTCATTTCAGAAAGGAACAAACATTTCCTTATATTCTGTGTATCTTACGTAGCATAGATCTGTTCAGCAAGTACTCTATGTGGATGAAGTGGAAAGCTATGGTGTAAAATGTAACCTTTACATTTCTTCTTTGCTTTTCTTGAGGCTGAGATTTGATTAGTTGGCTTACATGTTCCCTCTCTATAAATACCTTATAAGTAAAAGTATCCAAGGGTACTCTCCTTATTAATTCTTACCTTTCTATCTCTAACTCTTGGGGATACAGTGCATGTCTTGCTGCTTTGTTTTGTGGGGTTTTTTTTCCAGTCAGTAAGAGATGTGAATTTTTTTTAGTGAGTAATAAATATTTCTACTATTTCATGTGTATTAGAATAATAGTGTTTGAACTTAGCAGAGAAGTCATCTGTTTTTGTGTGGTAAAAACAAAATTCCAGGTTTTGATCATATTGAATGCCTTCAATTTAACTTAGAATGGATAAAACTTTATATATATATATGTAAAGTAATTTAGTTTGATTTCTAGAATAAAATTTATGTACTTCAGATTTTTTTTTTGGTGAACAAGCACAACACTAGTATTTGAGGAATATGCTATACCTGACAGTGACAGTTAAGTGCAACATAGACGTGACCTACTCTTTGGATTTTGGGACATCTTGGATTTTTCAGACCTGGCATCTCTGACTCCTGAACATGCTGGTGTCATTTCATTGGAAAACTGGCTGAGCAAAGCCACTTCGAAGAACCTGATTTTCCTGTTTCCTATATCTGCTTACTCAGAGGAGAACTGGCCAGTGAGGGGGAGCAGGTTTTCCTTCACAGATGTGTTCTGCCCACCAGAGTCCTCAGGCTGACATTGCTGATAGATTGCTCTGCCTGAGACTCTCTTTCCTCTAAAAATATCCAGGGAGGAACTACTTGGCTTTTGATCAGTGGTGATGGAAATATTTTAGGTCCCCAAATGACAGATTGTTGGTGATCTATTGACAGAACAGACTTGGAGCAACGATGTTTGTCAAGGAGCCAAAGAGACTGCAATATAAATTGCTTTTACATTTTGGGGGTTGTTTTGTTTTCATTTGGGTTTTTTTTGTTTGTTTTTACTGTACATAGTGTCCAAAGCGAAGGAGATCTGAGATACTGGTTAAAGCAGGCCAAAAAAAGGCTGGATGGGAATATGGGGACAGGGAGACAGACTGGAAAGCATAACTGCTATGTTGTCATGTTGTCAATGAATAGGAAAGATCCTAATTCAATCTCTTAACACAGGTAATTGATCTAGTCAGATGATTTCTAGCAAATACTTTTAGAAATAAATTTTTGAGAGTTTTTTTATTTACTAGAGTGCATCAGTTCTAACAGAACGCCTTGCACAGATAAGCAAAATAGAGTTTGAACATGTTTAAGAAATGCATGCATGCATATATTCTATTTTTGTGCATTAAACACATATGGAATTAGTTGCACCTCTGTCAAATGTTAATGTAAAAATTCCTCTCTTGCATGCACGTTACATAACTTGCATATTAATCTCAAAAGCAATGTAATGTTGTCATCTCTCCCAGGCAAAACACAGCTGTACTCTTGTTGAATTTGGTAACAGAAGTCCAACTGATTCCATGGGACCCCTGAGTTTTACTAGATGTCCCTTAGTAAAAATAATTTTTTCTGTTCATTCAGCCTTCTTTCACTTGACTCTTTAGTAATTCCACAAGATAATGTTTGTCATGAAACAGTTGGGGTGAGCTTTTTCAGTGGCTTTTGTTTTGTTTTGTAGGTTTTGCTTTGGTTTTTTGGTTGGTTGGTTTGTTGCTTGAGCTTTTTTTATTTGGTGGAGGTTTTGGGGTTGTTTGTTTGTTTGTTTGTTTTAAAGAAAATTACAGTTTTACACTGTTACCATAAAACAGGCAGGACAAGTAAACTCAGTAGTAGTTAATAGTTTTTTATACTATTTGGTCAATGTGTGAGTTGCAGGTGGGGGTAAAAATGGTGGAGAAGTGGGAAAGAGAAGGAAAATATCAGAATACTAGTTTGTTTAGCTAACTTACTGAAAGATTCTTCCTGACCTGTAGAACAGTATAGTTCTGGAAGTATAAGGTTTGTTCACCTGATAGTGTAGTATGCTTGTCATGAAATGAAATTGCTCTCTAGGAAGTTGTACAGACCTTCTAAAACAAGTGACTGAGTTTATGGAAATATGCATTCTTGGGAATAAAGCAATTTATTCTTCCCCTTCTGCTGTTTTAAAATTCACTTTTTCATAAGGTATTTAGCATGCCTCCAGTAAAATACTGTAATAAAGAAGCAAGGGCTCCTGATTTTTAAAGGACTTAATATTCTCATCATAACATTCAGGTATCCAAGTTTTTCAAATACTTTTCTAATAAATCTTTACTTAAATGTGGTCTTTTGGTTCCACTTTGGATTTAATAACAAAATAGTATTGGCAGATGGCCAAAAATGAGGGGGTTTTGTCACATGGTTTTGTTTAGGAGTGTCTAATTTGTGTATACTATGCAATGCATAGTTTTTTCTAAACAAAAGAGAATGAGTGATGGGTATTAAAAAGATAAGTTGACCAGGAGGAATGGGACAAAGGGAAAGTCACACAGTCTTGCAGGTGTATAGCCTATGCTTCAGAAATAAATGTTGTGTCTAAAACCTAGTATTATGAATTACATTATGACCCTCTAACTCTTTCACATCAACTACAGTAAGTTGCACATTTAAGGGAATAGGATGCAAAAATAGAATTATTTTAGCCATCCTCAAACTCCATGGAAGTAGTAGATGATTTATTGCAGTGATATTGTTTCCATTAGCTGTCCCAAAACACATCTCAAGTCACACCATTCCAACAAATAAATATATGTGCAATCAAGAAGCATGGAGAAGAATGGTTATTTCTGATTGCATTATCAATATCCAAAGCTTGCACTTCTGTCCACAGTCTGTGAAAGGAAAGGGTTAGAGACTTGTGATTGATTTCACAATACCAGGTTTTAGATACAAGGTGTATTTCAGAGACACAGCTATACATCTGCATTTCACAGGAACAGTTGAAGAAAGGAAGGCCAGCACAAAGCTTTTTCTTTTTTTGCAGATGAATCATTCTAGAGCTCCTTCAAAAAGGTGACTTACCTTGCTGAATGAATTTATAGAACATTGTTCAATATTTCTGATGTTTTAATCTTCACATTTTTCATACATGTGTAGAAGAGAAGAATAAAAGGGACTTGAAATTTAAAGTCTGAGCATTTATACATCCAAAACTTTTGAGGTTTGAAGATGTATGAAGAGCTTTTAATAGTACCCAAATATGACATTCAAATATTACCCAAAATGTAATAGGCATATAAAGCAATACTTTCTATCTCTTTATTATTTATTTCCGCCAGGCAGGCTTCCTTCTTTTGAATGGACTTTTTATTTGGTTGTCTTGAAACAGTCATTTATGGGTTAAATAGAATACCATGGAAATTGCTGTGGCCTTGTGAATTCTGTTCTTGCCTTTTAAAATGTTTTTTACTATTTTAATAAACTCTACAGCTTATGATACTACTTTACTCTTGAAATAATTTTATGGTGTAAAAAGATATTGTGAAGGGCCTGAAGCTGCTACTTCTAGATGCAGGCTAGCTCATAGTGGAAGCCTCAGGAGACTCCTTCAGTACGTCTGTTTGCAGCTGTTGTTTCAAACTTTCTTACCATTCTGCCTGCAGGAAACCAAGCTTCTCAGTGTTTGAGTGGAGGTGTATTTGCTTCTTATTGATACTGAATTTCAGTAGTCTAATTTTGTTATGGAACTGGGACCTTAGCCATAAGTTAGAACAGGACCTTGAAGCTAGCTGTAAATATCCCAGTGTTTCCCACGTTGAAGTACAGAGTGACCTCAACACTCCTGAGTCTGTCTGTGGCTCTTTACAATAACAAACAGAACCACAGCCTGGACCGTGCTCCAGCACTCTCTGCCTCTGCAGAGTGGTGTGTCACCCATTCTCTCCCGGGGCATGTTTAGAAAATCGCTGCTGTAGTTTCATTAACTGCACCGTGTATGAGAGACCATATGCAAGAATGCAGATGGAGGAACAGACTGGACTCATCTAAGCAATCAAACATAGTGGTGGCTCTTTATTTTGTATTACATCAGTGTTTTGACAACCATACTTAGATCACAGCCCCGTAGAACCTGTGCTGTCCAAAACATACTCACAGATGGTCTTTGCGCTGAAAAGTTCAAAAACCTATCTAATGAGACTGCTGAAGGAAAAACAAGTCAAGAGAGGCTGAAAATAGGTCAGCAACAAGCATGAAAAGGGGATCCTGGTTGCTTATGTACTCTGTCTCCTAAAGCATGTAGCCCTTTCCATGTTGCTTAAGCAAAAAGCTCTTGCTACACTGCTCTCAGGGCATGGGTGGCATAAAAATTAACTTTTGTTTGACTTCAGCTGTTTTTTTCTAAAACAAGTAACAACATATTTTATGTGATGTAAGAGGCTTTTTTCCAAACCAGAAAATGCCATTAGTGAGCTTTTTTTACGTCTTTAAGAAAATGAAAATAAGTAATAAGAGAGTAATTCGGAAGGATGTAAACAGGAGTAGGGGGAAGTGAACGGTACTAGATCCCTTCTTTGTGAGAATTTTAAAGAACAAAACGAGAACTTGCTTTGGCAATAATAACGAAGCCCTCAAAGGCATCAGCAAATACCCTACTGCTGGTCCCTTACTGCAGTGTTACCTCTATTGTATTAACATAGAGTGTGTAAGGAACGGCATTATCTCATTTATAGGCAAGAGTTGCTATTGTTTCATTATGTACTAAGAGAGAAGTGGACAGACAACTCCTGCTCAAGCTTTGCTGTGGTAACAATAATAATCTTTTCAGTCCTTTGTTGTTTCAAGCAAAAAGGAGCTGTTTCAGAGCAGGAAGGTGAGGGACAAATGCTTGAATTCCCTGTATTTATCGGTTTTATTCTTTTAATAAGGGTCAAGTTGATGTTGGAGTAGTTAGAGATTGTTTCAGCAAAATAACTAGCATAGGTAAGCCCTAGAACATTTGAACAATTTTTCAGCATTTTTTTCACTTTCACAAAACATTAATGCTATTCTAATATTTGTCTGAAAATATCTCAGCACTTTTAAGGTGGTTTCTCACAAGTGATCTTTTCTGATATAGTATTTCTTGGCATTCATTTTGTAAGGAGAAATAAACAAACAAAATACAAAAAAAGAAAAAGGAGAAGGAAAGAGAAGGGGAAGGGGCCAAGGTGGCTGAACACCCTCGGCTTTGGCTCAGTGGATCAGAAGGTAACCATAGATTTTTCTTTGTAGTTGGTTTATTAGGTAAAAGTTGCATTTATCACTTCTTGAGTTTTAAATAAAGTAAAATAGCTCAACAAATATAGGTAATGACTTTGATGGCAAGAATATATAATGGATTTGGACATACTATAGATTGTGTTTATTGTTCTGGGATAATTTAAAGGTGGCAATATAATACAGTCTCAAAACCATAATTAATGCAATATTAATTTGAAAAAGAAAATGTGTTAAACCTAACAAATTCCATGAAACCTTAGTTGTAGCTTTTGTAGCTGCTGCTGTTTCAATCAAAGTAATAATTAAAGAAGGTTTGCTAAGCAAAATTAATTTAATATATTGGAGAAATCTAATTTACTTAACTCTGATCCATTTATATACTTGTAGTGAGCCTTGATAGCATGGTCTATTGAAATTCACAGTGAATTTTAGAACATCTGCCTTCTAATCATTTAAATATCACTATCCTAAAAGCATGTACATAAGGCAATTACTACTTATGGTTTTATACATTCCTATTCTAGGAGCTGCTCAAAGCATGCCTTTGTTTCTCTTATCCATTGTTCCTCTAGGTTGTCAGATTACAATCAGCAAGGCTTGTGGAGTTAGCAAACCGCTTACACCTTGAAAGGTGTACTACAGCACGAATGACAACAGTGTTTCCTACAGATATAATCTGAAGAGAAAATTCAGTTTAAAACCCATAGTTTCTAGGAGATAAGTTTGTTTACCCATGTGTGTGAATATAGTAGAGTACATTACCTCCTTTATCCATGGTATAGGTATTTTTTATGTACTCAGAGAGGGTAGGCTTCGGATCTTTTTTTTTTTTCTACTTCCAATAGACTTTTCCAGAGTTCAGCATCTTTCCCTGACATCACTTAGTCTCCTCTTATAAGCTGTGCTCTAGGCTTTATTTCCTGTGTTTTCAGCTACTAGCTAGCTTGTTTTGGATTCTGCTTTTCCTGACTTAGGGCACAGGATACTGTTAGTGACAGAAAACCTGATTTCACTCATCATGACTGTGGCAACATGAAATTCTTTAGCATCTCATTATTGGTCTGTGACTATCAAGCTGTCTCAGGATGTTTCAAGCAGGGGTCTTCCTTTTATTCTGGTGTGGACTCTGTTACAGATGCAAGAACATATCTGATCAAATGCTAATGAACAGCTGATTTGGGCTTCAGAATCATCTTCTAGGCAATAGTTTCTTCCAGCAACAGAAAGTGATATCTCTCTTTCTCATGCATTTCTGCCATATTTTCTCACTGAAGAGTGAAGGAGTTTATACTGATTCTCTTTATCGTGTCATCCGCCCATCATCTACTTTAAAAATTCTACTTACATACTAATTGTATGAGATTTAAAATCTCTAATAATTATCTTTGAAAGGTCATGGCTATCATGGGAGTTTCCTGAGGACTGGAGGAAAGCGGACATCATCCCTGCTGTCAACAAGGATGATCTGGAGAACTACAGGCAAGTCAGCCTCACCTCAGTCCTTGGGAAGGTGATGGAGAAAATCCTCCCGGAAACACTTTCCAAACATATGAAGGACAAGAAGGTGATTGGGAGTAGTCATAATTGATTTATGAAGGAGAAGACAAACTTTGCCAGCTTGATGGCCTTCTATGGTGAGATATGATGACCAAGTGGGATGAAGGAAGAGCAACAAATGTAATTTATTTTGATTTTATGGGAGACTTCTGACAGCATTCCATAATCTATTCCTACTCTGTCTTTTTAAAGTATGGAAGAAATAGATGAACAGTGACATGGGCTGAAAACTGTCAGATCTGCTGGGCCAAGGATTGTTGTCAGCAACATGACATCCAGCTGGAGGCCAGGCACTAACAGTATACACCAGGGATTTCTGGTGTGTCCTGTATTGTCGAACGTCTTTGTTCCTGATCTCAGTGATGAGACACTGAGCTGCACTCAGCACGTTTGTGGCTGATACAAAACTCAGAGGAGTAGCTGATACACCAGAGGATTGTGCTGCTGTTCAGAAGCATGTTACCAGGTTGGAGAAAAGAGAAGAAGAAAACCTCGTGAAGTTCACTGAAGGCAAAATGTCAAGTTTTGCACCTGGGTTGGAATAACCTCTTGTGTCAGTTATATGCTGGCGCCGGCTGGCTGGAAAGCAGCTTTGCAGAGAGGGCTCTGAAGTTCCTCGTGGATGGCAGCAGCGTGCTCTCACAGCAGAAAAGATCCGACAACTTCCTGGGTTTCAAAGGGAAGTGAGTTTTTCATTCTATGCATTACTGATGAAGCCATGTCTGGACAACTGTGCTCAGTTCTGCCGTATTTCATAATTCACATTCTTTGAGTTAAGTGTTGACATCTCCATTGTCTCAAAGAAATTCAGATATTAATTGACTGTAGAATCAATTTAACTGTTACTTAGTATTGAACAAAGAACAAGGCTTTAAACCAGGAATGGAAGCTGTTTAGGACCATGGAAGAATTTTGGGTGTGGTCCTAATGTGTTCCCACTGATGCTTACTTTTAAAACAGTAGACAACTGGTTTCTCTGCAAGTGGAAATCTGTGTGTGGTCTTCAGATTGTTCAATGAATGTGGTGGTCATCCAAGGATGTCACTTGCGTTACTTACCACGGCTCGTTTCTTGACAGACAGATTGAAAGGAAATACCCTAATGCTGCCTGAAGGCTTAGACATTTCAGGATGTAAAGGAGCTTTGCATGATTTCCAGCAGAGCCCAAAAGACTGCAGTAAGTGTGCCTGTACAGCACCATTCGGCCATGTCTGAGACTGCCTTTTCCACATTCAAGAACTAGTCTCCTGAAATTCAGAATTCACAGTAGCTAGAACTGCATCCCTTAGGAGACATCATCAGGATATTTCAAGAGTCTCATTACAGCTTTCTCCAAAGCAGATGCTGTATGATTTTTGTTGACAATTGGTCTTCATTTCATTTCACCAGTCACTGATATGGCAGTCTAATTCGAATAAAGTGATGAATATGTCTCAAATTAGTCTGATACTGGAACTGGAGAAGTGTATGGATAGAATCATAGAAAATGCATCTGCTACGTTGGAAGGGGCCCATCAGGATCATTGAGTTCAGCTACTGGCCCTGTGCAGGACACCGCAAGGATCACACCGTGTGAAAAACTTTCTCCTGATATCCGACCTAAATCTCCCCTGATTCAGTTTCATGCTGTTTCCTCAAGTCCTATCACTGGCCACAAGAGTGAAGACGTTGGCACCTGCCCCTCTTCTTCCACTCATGAGGAAGTTGTAGACTGCATTGAGGTCTTCCCTCAGTCTCCTCTTCTCCAGGCTGAACAGACCAAGTGACTTTAGCTGCTCCTCATATGGCTCCCCCTCCAGACCCTTCACCATCCTTGTGGATATCTTTTGGATACTCTATAACAGCTCAATGCCTTTTTTACATTGTGGCACCCAAAACTGCCCCCAGCACTTGAGGTGAGGCCGCCCCGGTGCAGAGCAGAGCGGGACAATCCCCTCCCTTGCCCGGCTGGCGATGCTGTGCATGATGTACCCCAGGACAGGGTTTGCCCTCCTGGCTGCCAGGGCACTGCTGGCTCATCTTCAACTTGCCACAGACCAGGACCCCCAGGGCCCTTTCTGTGGCGCTGCTTTCCAGCCTCTTGTTTCCAGTCAATCTGTCCGTACATCCAGGGTTGTCCCATCCCAGGTGCAGAACCCAGCACATTTCCTTGTTGAACTTCATACAGTTGGTGACTACCCAGCCCTCTGATTTGTTGAGGTCTCTCTGCAGGGCTTCTCTGCCATCAAAGGAGTTGGGAGCTCCTCACCATTTAGTGTCATCAGCAAGCTTATTTACTATTCCTTTGAGTCCTGCATCCAGATCCTTAATAAACATGTTGAAAAGAACTGGGCCAAGGATATAACATGCCTTCTTTTTTCTTTTACTCCTGGGATACCTGGACACCCTAATCTGTGTGTTCTGTGATTTTTTAAATTTGCTTTCTTAAGAAAATCAAGGTGAGATATTTGCAGCAAAAGACCAGTGGTTGGAAAGCTCTGGATGAATGGCTTGCTATTTCAAACTATTCTAAAAACAAACACTTCACAGTCAGAATTTCTGTGATGTAATTGATGATGGGAAATGCTTCTTCAATATTCAGATTGCAGATTGGGATTTTTTTCTTTAATAATGAAGCATCTGAAATGAGCTAATGCTTTCTGCTTTGTTTTAGGAAGTTATGTAAATCTGCTTGAAATACCCTTTATTTTTAGATATAGAGTGATGATAGCAGAAAATTAATGCTTCATTCCTGATCGTATTTGTGTTGGACCCGAAGAGCATGGTCTGCTGAGATCTGAACAGCTAGTTCTTCATTATATAGTATAGAAAATGGCATCCTGACACTAACTTGGTCAAAAAGTCAGAAGGCAGTTTTGCAATAGAAAGTTATTTTCCCTTCATATTTTGTATGGACAGGATTTTGTGGGAAGGTGTCTGGGAAAATGATGGCAAAATGGATTATTAATTCTGCTTTTATTCAGAGAACATGAACAAAATTTGACTTCCACTTTATAAAAATATATCCATGTGACAGTAGAGGCTTGGAATATTATTTTACAGTGTTGCATAGATGGGTGATCTATTATTTTGGTAGCTGTCTTCTGGGTTGGTTAATTTTCTCATAAACTAAGTGAAACATTAATTTTCATAAAGACACAGCTATGTGGTGATTCTATGTTTTAACAGGGAAGTATTAATTGTCGTCTGTTTTTCTAGTTGCTCTTACAAATCCAAAAGTCCTGGGCTGATGGACTGAGATGAGCAATCTAATCACAAAGAATGAAACCAGAATTTATTTCCTGATGTATTAGCTTTGCATTCTTGCATAAACCTTTTAGTAAAAAGCTTCACTGGTTCAAGGCTTGAGTTCTGGGTCGTAAGCTCTTCTAAATTTTATGATAAGTATCTATCTTCTGAATTGTTTCTCTGTGGGAGCAAAACCTCTAGAGGGTGCCAAAAACTGGTTTTGGTTAAAGAAGCTGTTGGGTCCTGCACTACTAATGTCAGAAGCGGAGAAGTGCAGGTCACAGATTGAGCCCTGAAAGCTCTTCCTGCTCCCAGTAATTCAGGTACCTTTAAAATCCCTCCTCCTTTAAATTTGATTCTGAAATCCTTATACTCTGTGATAATGATCTTTTTTGTAGGCTTTTTTTTTATACTAGGCACTAACTGTATGATTGACAGGACTGGCATTGTAACTCTTTCTTTAGAAAAACTTGATTAATCTTTGTTTATAATTTCTCCAAATCGAATACATCATGTTTCTAATGTCACACAGAGAATACACTAAGTACTGTTTATTTGACCAAGGCTTCTTGTACCAGCAGGCTCTAGATGTCTACAAATTGTAGACTTTCCCATTCCTTTGTAACTCTTAATCTTGCCTTTCATCATTGCTAGGTTTTAAAAAGGCCCAGCTAGCATTAAGAACACACTGCATTTTAAAGGGAAGCAAAACAAAACCAAAACCAACCTAACCTCTCCTTTGCCCCAAAACAGAACAGGGAGGAAGGGGAGGAGTTTAGTAGTGGAGATTGGTGCAGGGTAGAAGCTCCAGGAACAGATTCTCTTAATAGTTACTTCTAATTGACTTCTTGTCATGTAGCTACAATTTAAGAATAGATCAGGTTTTTTTTCCTAAGAAACACTGTTTTCTAGCAGTTAAACATGTACATGACAAAGTATTGCCAACTGAACAATGTATCAAGCTGCATCAGTGCCAATCATCTGCAGCTAGGGGTGATGAGGACACTATCAGAAGCAATTGGCTTGTAATTGCTTCTGCTGCATCTTGTAAGAGACATGAAATGTGCTTTGTTTCTTGTCTCTCCCTGTTTAGGTGTGCCAAAAATACCTGGTGTGCTCACATATTTTAGCTTGAAATATTCCTAGAAATTCTTCTCGATGGCAGCCTTGAATACAACCTCAGCAGTTGTAGAGGTTATAGACAGTAATGATGTGCCTTTAAACATAAACTGCTATACCAAAGTTGCAACTATCAGCACAAATTAAAAGTTGGGAAAGAATGTTCTCAGGAGTTTCCTAGGGATTTGGAAGCTTCTGCTATAAGATATGATTGTTTAGGGGATTTGTGTATTGCCTAGGACCATTGCCCCCACCCTTCAAGGTACGGAAGATCTTTGTATTTTGGTCAACACAATCAAATCTTGTTCATAACTACTCTCAAAATTCTATTGACATCAGTGGAACTCTTTACATGAGTGAAAACAGTGGTATTTGCCCCAGATTATATAATCTCCAAAAGAATTTAAAAATTTGTATGTAGTAGCAACATTTTGCAGTTCTTGATCAAGATCAATATTTAGTCCACAGAAATTGTAGACTAAATATTGTCTGTAATGCATTTAAATCAATTACATGGCCTGCCTAAAGAGGACCTTAAGAACACCGCAGATTTAGGAGCCTGAAAAAACTTCTCTTAAAAAAACGGGTAGCGTATATTCTTAACTTGATATGCTAGTTTTGAATAGGGTGCTGAGAAAACATGGTGAAAAGACTAGCTAAAGGTTGTCCCAGTAAAACATTGACTTGTTAGAATGGCAAGGCTAATGGGCACAATTGACAAAATCAATTAGTTTTACCAAAAAGTTTTTTTTATGAAGCTAGTCATGCAAGTGCAGAGAAAATCTGATGTCATTTCTAGGGAAGAGCAAAACTTGGGGATTAAGAAAAAAGGAGGAGTGATGAGTCTGTCCCAAACAAAGAAAAAAGTAGGAGTGATGAATCTGTCCCAAACAAAATCATATGCTTTTTATTGGATTAAAAATTAGTTGAACATCTCAAAAAAAAAAAAAAAACCACCAAAAAACCCCACAAACAAACCACAACAACAAAAGTTTAGGGATTCTTGCCCTTCAGTACAGTCAGCTGAGACACTGCAGGTGTATGGAAAGGGTCTTTATGGAGTGAATCATGATCTAGAAAGCACACCTGCAGAAGATGATAAAGGAGCTCAAGCTGTTTTCCTTTGCCAGATGAATCAAATTATTGCAGACTGTTAGTACCTCCTGGGAAAGTGGTTTCTGTTGGATGGCTTTTTGATTTTGTAGCAAATAAAACAAAGAGATTTGGAGTTGGTGGCTAATATGAACAAATTGATTTTAGAAATGAATTTAGACTTTTAATACTTGTTGTAGTTCATCATGGAAATAAAACCTTCAAATCACAGTTGTCTGGATATATTTCTTGAATGCTATATATATATATTTAAAATACATAAATAGTCTGGTAAACTATTCTATTGTGGATATCAAATGATAGTATGTTCTGGCCTTACTACAGAATTCATTACTGAGCTAATACACTTCAGCAGTTATTCTTTAAATTGTTCTCAGTTGCTCACTAGTGTTCAGTGTACTGGTTGCATATTCTGTCCTTCCTCTTGAAAGAACATTTGAGCCTCATTTATTTCTACTTAAATCAGCAAAGGTAATACTACTGGTTACATTTTTGATATTATTGTTTCTATTACCATTGGTTCTGGGATAACTCCAGGAGAACCATATGTTTATAGGTAGAGTAAACCGTGGTTTAATCTGTTGTCATTTCATGATGGTGGAACATAAGAACCTTATAAAATTTAAAATCATGAACAAATCTCATGTGCAGCTCTAAGGACCTGCTTCTTTCTCTGAAATTCATGAACTATCGGGTTTCCATCTTACTCTTGAAATATTCCACAAAACTAGCACCAGAAGGCAAATCACAGCATTTGATTACCTTTTCTCAGTGCTTTTAGGTTTTTACTTCTATCTACTTCTCAAAACCACAAGGGAGATTTTGGCTTCAATAGGATCCTTGTTAATATACAGTAAAAGGTACTGGATGTAAGCTACTGATGGTTCTCTGTGTTGGTCTTTTGTTTGTCTGTCTGGTTTGAACTTTGTTTTAGAATAGTAAGGGTCATAAATGTCTGTTCCAAATCTTGGCTAATTGACTTTCTGCATAATGCATGTGGGTTTTTTAGAAAGCAAACTAAAAAAAGTGTTAACTGGTAAGAAAATTTGTAGAAGATGGAGTTGGTTTTGTCTCTGCTACAGTTGTTTGCTAAGCTACAGAGGTGAACTGCTTCATGGGTGTATGATGTCACCAAATATGACTGAGGAACACAGGAAGACAGAGTCAAATTCTGCAGGGTTCTTTTTATAATAAATGTTTATGGTAACTTTCTAAAACAAACTGCTTTGATGAGGTAGACTTAAAATGATGACATTCTGTTCAGAAAGAAATGCAAGTACCTCTGCATTTTTGCATAAGGATTGCTCTGTATAGTGCCTTTCTGTTACAGAATCATAGAGTCATTCAGGTTGGAAAAGACCTTTAAGATCATGGTTGAGTCCAACTGTCAAGCCCACCACTAACCCATGTCCCCATCGGACAGCAGCACATTTAGACATCTCCTAAATACCTCCAGGGATGGTGACTCCACCACTTCCCTGTGCAGCCTGTTCTGATGCTTGACAAGTCTTTCTGTGAAGACTTTTTCCTGATATCCAATCTAAACATCCCCTGGTGCAACTTGAGGCTATTTGCTTATCCTGTTGTTTGTTACTTGTGACAAGAGGCCGAGCTCCACCTGGCTACAGACTCCTTTCAGGTGGTTGTAGAGAGGGATAAGGTCTCCCTTGAGTCTCCTCTCCTCCAGGCTAAACAACCCCAGCTCCCTCAGCTGCTCCTCATCAGACTCGTGCTCCAGACCCTTCACCAGCTCTGTTGCCCTTCTCTGGACACACTCCAGCATCTCAATGTCTTTCTTGCAGAGAGGGACCCAAAACTGAACGCAGGATTTGAGGTGTGCCCTCACAAGGGCCAAGTACAGAGGGTCAGTCACTGCCCTGGTCCTGCTGGCCTTTTGGGAACCTTCTCTGTCGTAACTCCAGAACTTGTTCCTAAACCTGACTCTACAATCAAGACAGGCTTACTGACTATTTTGGTACTTGGCAATATCTGAATATCCAGCTACTTAAAAAGGTATGTGCCACTTAGTTTCTTAATAATATTACAAAGAGAAATGTATTATAAAGAACTAGAGTTATGAGGCTTACACTCTTCCATGTGTGTAGAACACAAGTTTCCAGCAACCTTGAAGTGTGGTGGTGCTTGGGTTTGCAATTTGAGAGTAAGCATGTTTCTCCTGCAGCTATGACTTCTTACCTGACTGGCACTTCTGAAATTTAATTTAGGTTTCACAGGTGTGCTCATTGAACTTTATTAATTTTAAATGCCTTAACCGTGTTTTGAAGAGCAAGAGAGCATTTGTTTATGTTTTAAAGAGAGAGGAGAAAAAAAGGGATTGATATTTCTAGCTTGTTCTTCTCTAAATTTCTTACATAAGAAATAAAGACCTCTTCCTAAGATTGCAGTAAAAACTACAGATAACCTTTATAAAATCCAGTTGACTACTGAGTAGTTTTTTGTTTTAACAATGTAGACACCTACAAGTTCAATTTTCAATCTCGAGTTTTAAGGTTCCACTTTTCCAAACCTCGATGTATTACGTAGTATACCACCGTTTTTTTGTTCTTAATGACAGATAATTAACAGTAATTTGTGTCAGTTTTTACTCACAGAGCTAGATTTATTAGAAACAGAAAGTGATAGCTTTCTCTTTCTCATGCATTTCTGTCATATGAGTCTACTGTTAAAGCCATATATCCTGGCATGCATCCTGGTGTATATCCCAGCCTTCTCCTCTTGGTAGTGCTGATTAATATGTAATGTTTTGTATCTACCTTCTTGTCCATTTCCCAGTATTTATATCCAGCACAGGTTATTTTGTGACCTGCTCAAGTGTGAGACTTGTTACTTTTCAGGGCATTTAGTGAAATTGTGGTTTGGAAAGTTTATTGGGAAATTATAGTAGCCGATATGAAAAATGGGGAGTTTGCCAAACAACATAATTTTGTAACATGTTGCATTTTACTGCTTCCTAAATAAAGGAACGTGGGTTCCGTGAGTGCCTGTGTCCAGCTCATTCCGAGACAACATGCATAAGTCTTTTAAATCCTGGTTTCTCTCAAAATATAATGGTAATTTGTGATGATGTTTTCTCTGAAGAGTGATGACCAGCGTAACCTAGGCATCTTCAAATGGTTTAGAAATTATTTGTTATATGTTGATACATAGTTCAGAACAAGGTAATTCTTATAAGAGTTTAATGATGAAAACTATCACTTTTTTAAAAATCATTTCCACTTATAAATTGAAATGGATCAGATGGTAATGAGACTTCATTCTGTTTTCCCTCAATTACAGTAGTAACAGATCTTTAGTGAACTTCTAGGCTTTCAGAAATAGAGCATCTCATAACTAATTGAGAGAGAAATGCACGTGCAAGTACAAAATTATTCTTGTGCTTATTTTTATCCTCAGTGTTTTAACAGCTGCATATTTCAATTATGTGTGGCTAATTAGAAGCCTGGCTTAAAGGCACTACTGCTCTTGGGGTTTTAAAAAATACATTGGGCTATTTATCACAAGAATGAAATTCTGAGTCTATTTTCACTCTGGACTACTTCTTCCATGTTTCAAACCATGTTTCAGTGCATGACTGCTTCTTTTTTGCCTGGAGAGATGAGGCATTGCCTTCAGTTGTATTAGGTTACTCAAGCTTGTTACTCAAGTGGTCTTTGTTCATAGGATCCTTTTTTTTCAGAGGATGCTAACTGCCCTGTAATCACTTTATTTGGATAGTCAGAGTGTTGGCCTCTTAAAATCCAGAGATAATTGATATTTTTTTTCTAGTATTAGTATTTGTTTCAGAGAATTTGGAGGAAATTATAATAGTGGTCTGCTAGTGCCTTGAGGCAGAGGTGAAGACTCGAAGTCTAACATCAATACCACTGGTGGACCTTGAGCAGCTACCTGCTAGTCCAAAAGTCAAGCTTTTGTTCTCTCTGTTGCATCTTACACTGTTATCTGAGAGCTTTGGCTAAAGCATCAAAGGTTCTCTCTTAAGCAGTGAATAAATCGTGAAGTCACTTAAATGGTGTGTAGCTTTCCTTGAGCCTTTCCTTTGGGCTTTGTCAAGAGAGACATGGGTTTTCTGCTGCTGTTGGGCTGTGTGTTCTGAATGAATTGAGTCTTTGGACAGCTGCAGGGACCAGCTTTGCACCATGATCTGAGCCTAGAACTGTCGCTCTGAAGCAGGGGGTGGAACTGCCGTGTTGAAGATAAGGCTTTCAGAAAGGAGAACTCAAGATGCTTTCTCGATTTATATAAATCATGCTTGAAAGAGCAATTGCGATGTCAGGTGAAATAAAAGAGCATTATGTAATGGGTCTTGAAACATCTCCAAGCTGAAGTAATCAGGACAAGATTTAGTCCAGTTTGCTGACAGTTCGCTTTCTGCACCCTTCCTTATGGTAAATCAATTAAATTTCACTCAGTTTTTAACAGAAGAGGGAGTGGACTTAGTGATTAGCAGCTGATGTGATAGTACCAGCTTACTTCAGAGTGAATGGTGTGTGTAACAATGTGAGAGTATGGCTTTTTTTTGTTCCTCAAACTGGTGAAATGTATTGACTTACAGAACACATTAAGCAGGATTTTGTCAGCATTCAGAGATAAAGTAGAAAATTCATCAAGGAGAACATTATACAATATAAAAAAGGATTTTAATTCTTTTCAAGGCTGTTTAAAGAACCCAGTTGTTAGTTCTAAATAAATACCCATTAATATAATATATTTAGCTATCAATGAAGTTCGGACTAGTTCAGAAAGGCATTTAAACTTTATTAGGGTGGGAGTGTTGGGGTTTTTTTGGTGTGAGCTTGTTTGGTTTGGTTTTGGTGGTGTTGATTTTTTTTAAAATTTATTTTAAGAAAAACTGCTTCTGTCCTCAGAACAGTTAATGTTTATGTTCTTGGTGCCCAAACATGCTTAATTCCTCATTGCCACTTGCTCTGTGAAGTTGGCAATTGTCATTAAATCTTGTGCTATTTTATTTTTTAAGATATTTTAAGACCATCTCTTTTTTGAATGGATTAAAAACAGGCAAATAACTCACATAAAGGCTACATAAATGCTCAAGTGAAGAACAAAAGAACAAAACCAGATTCAAACATGATTTGAAATGACATTGGTAGAACTTTATTTTCACTTTTAGAATCCCGCTTAAAAAAATGTGCTCTCTCCTGTGCACAGATAGCCATTGATTTCAAGAGGGAAACTTGATAAACATGGACAGAATCAGGTCCACAAGCACTAACACCCTTTTTTACTAAGTATAAAATACATGTGTAAGCATTTTCCAGATGTTTCAAATGTTTTCATTGCCATCTTCTGAACCTGGATTTGATGTGGATAATTAAAAGAGTCATTGCTTACACAGCAAATAGGGAGGAATAAATGTTTTACAGTGTGTTTATTGTGCATGACCAGATGTCATGTTATCATGCTGCATTATTTTTCTTTGAGATTAATGGTGCTTTGTCTGTCTCCCAGATGTATGTGACACCTGCTAGTTTAATATCTGTCTAGGTCATTGTTACAGAAAATCTCTCCACACTGTCCCTGCTGTAAGGATATATTCTGTATAACGACTTTGCTCCAGTTTATGCTGCTTGTTTTTCATCATTTAGAGGATACATGCATTGATCCATGGAGCTGTAGGAAAAGTCCTCAGCTTCCTTCTCTCTCTTCTGGCACTCAGAGTGGTTTCAAGCCCAGTTTTAGAGTGGATGTGAGAGCCTAAGCTGTTTCCTGGTTTGGCCAAAACCTCCGTGCCAATGCAGACATCAGGATAGAGAGAAACAGATCTGTCTCTTCCACCTACTGGTTCTGCCAGACGAAAAGAGAGGTGCAAATTTCCTTCGCTATCCCTTTATCTTCTTCGTGGTGTTTCTGGCATCCATTTAGCTCATGAATAACTGCACCACTTGTTTCAATGCTCTTCACAGGGTCTTGCCAGCAGCAGCGCTGTGAAATAAGCGTGGTTCATGTGAGGTGTCGTGGCTCCCCACTGGGCTCTCAGTGGCAGCGCTGAGCGATAATAACATGGTCTTTTTGTTTGCACTCTGCTGCGGTTTAACAAGCCCATGTGGAAAGGCAGAGATTAATTCAGCTTTCTGTCTGCTGGCTTGGGACAGCATTACAGCACTCTGCATTGAGAAGTTAAGGTTTATTATTGTATCATGTAGCAGGACTTCTTATTCTTACTACTATTATTATTACTATTATTATGGAATTATTTGAAACAGGAAAGCTTCCAGCCTGCCTTGCTTGCTTTGGAAGCTTTACCCCTTGATAATTAGCAAAGTAAAATATAAATTTAAGAATGTTTTTGTGCTGTGTAGTCTGATCTATGTAAGTGTTTTGTCTGATTCCTACCAGGATAACAGGGTTTAGGGTGGTGGTGCTAGTGGTAATCCCAGAGAGAGTAAGGATTGAGTCAAGAAAATGCTCCTCTTGCATCTGAGCCACATTAGATTAATTTAAACACTCCTAAGGATGTTTCTTTTTTAAGCAGTGAGGGTATATGTGCTGTTTCTGGGCCATGGGTAAGGAAAACTTGTTGTGGTCATTCTAAAGTCCACTCTTGAGAAAGGAGGCTGCCTTTGCTGTCTCTTTGTAGCAGCATTTGCTTCTCTGCTGTTCTCTGTATGATCCTCAGAACTGCTGCTGGTGGTTTAGAAAAGGTCTTCATTTTCCAGATGATCACACTATAAGGTTTCAGGACTTGTTGCATTCATGTCCAGACCTCTTGGCTTTTTCTTCACCACATTTCCCTTCTCAGTGGGAGGAAGGGTACAAAAAAAAAAGTCTGAGCAGTATTTTCGAAGATGTCTCACTGTACAGTGATTGCCTCATTTTTAACGTGCTTTTGAAGCATTCTGTGCTGAATGATGAAAAATCATTCTTTTTGGGTGTATCAAGATGTAATCAGTTTCAGACCTACTAGACAAGATTTTAATTTTTTATTCCTCATGAACCATGATCTGTTCAATCCTGTTCTTCTCAAGTCTCTCCATTACCGAGGCAAGCAAGTCACATGCAAAGGATTTTTTTGTTTTGCACCGTGGCTTGCATTGTACTGCTAATGCTGCTGTTACAGCACTTCACTCTTCTGCTCCTGTTGTGGGGTCTCAGACACAGTGTGCTCTCTTGTAATGAACACAGATAATTCTCCTGCCTAACATGAAGTTCGGGAGAAAATGCATAAATCTCCCTTGTGCAGCACTGCAAAGAGATGGAATCTTATTTTCAGTATTGTGGCATCTGCTGAATTGTAATGCTCCTCCTGCAATAATTAATTCTGTTTTATTTTAATACTGTGTTCTAATGCACACCGTCCAGATTACCTGCCTTTGCAATGAATTGAAAAATATTGGGTGAGAGATCTGAGATCTGTGAAGATCTGAGATGGACAGGCCTGCCATAAAATTCTTTCAAAATTGCTGTGAAAATGCAGTGTAAGAGTTAGATATTTGCTCTTGCTGATGAAGCTGGCATCTGTATTTGCTATGGTGTAGTTTAGTGGGTTTGTTAATTAGTTTTAATATGTGATTGCTTCTGCTATCTACAAGTAGATAGGGACTAAAGTTGCCAAAAATGAGTTGTCATTGCAGCTGCTTCCACTCTGTGAAGAGATGGAGTGTATTTTTCAAGCTCAGATGAGTATATCTATGATGCAGGAACAACACTTGCAGATAAACGCCAACTATTTGTCATTTGCATCCAGTTCAGACACTGTTCAGAAGTCAGTTTAAATTAGGCAAAATTTGTTCCTAAATGTTATATTAAAATGTGTCCTTTCATTTAATGTCATATTTATCTTGAAGTTTGAGGAAGAACATGAAGTTGCACATTTACTACATAGCTTTAATAATCTTCTGCAGCTAATTTTGGGAAATTAGAAATTACTCCATCTGCTTGCTGTTATTTAGAAATGTGTGATTTCTCAGGTGTCTAGGTAAAAGAGCCAAGATATTTTGGTGTGCACGGAATAAACTCACGTTCAAATGTCAATGTAAATTTTCAAGTATACCTTTAAATAAATTCACTCATTCTCAACCTTCAACCTTTTGTAAATTGAAATGATCTTTACCAGATATTAACCTGTTATATTTTAGTAAACTTAAGTATCACAAGTGCTGAAAAGGAATGAAATTTGTATTAAGGGCAAACTTTTGAGATGTGGAGTTGCTGAAATTTTGATAAAATAGAAAATTTAAGTTAAATGAAATATTTTGTTTCAATTGCAGAGGCACTGCATTTTATATATTGGATGAATTTTAATGTGGTGAAAAAATCCTATTGAAACATTGTTCTGTTCTGTGCTTCTCTCTTCACTGTGATATTTCACCAATATCTAGATTTTCCCCCACTCAAAACATTATATTTGGCTTTAGTGTTTTAGAAAACTCTGGCCAAGGAGGGGCACTGTGCTGCAAATAACTTCCTATGGTATTTTTGGAAACTGTCTGAGAAGGTGAAGAAAAGGTCTGTAAGAGTGAATATTCATCAAAGCATCAAGCCTATTACATGGTCCATCAATGCAACCAGGCATCTTTGCTTGCTGACTCCAGCTAAGGCCAGCTCTGCGTTTCTGTGTTTTGCTGGGCTTTTTTGCTGATGAGAGGAGCTTGGGTTTCTGCTGTAGCTGTGAAATATGCCCTTTTCATATGTTCAGCAGAAAGTGTATGGATTGTATGGATCATAACTTTGCTAATATTTTAAGGCTTTACAAGGGCTGTTGTGAAGTACCAGTTCTTTGCTGAGCTTGTTGGCTGCGGTGTACTTCACTTTGAGTGTGAAAAGTGGCTTCTTATTAGTTGAATGAGTAGTAGTTCATATTTTTAGGTCGTGTTAGAGGATGTATATAATTGGTATAAACAAGAGTCTTTGTAATTTTTAAGTATTGCAAACAAAATTCACTTTATAAAGGGCATTTGAAAAACCCAGTCTGGATATTTTCATTGGTCTGATCTTTTAAGGCCCTCAGGTTCTGGAGCAGTGAAATGCCTGCATCCTTAGGAAATACGGGATTGGGTGAGGCCCCTATCAGTCAATCCAGGGGCTGGTTAGTTTGCCTGGTACAAACTAGCTTGTACTGTGATATGTGACAACACAATCCCAAGCTCAGATATGGGCTGGGTGGAGAATGGTTTGAGAGCAGCCCTGTGGAGAAGGACTTGGGGGTGTTGGGGGACAAAACCTGACACGAGTCAGCAATGTGCAGTCATAGCCCAGAAGGCCAAACGTGTCCTGGGCTGCATCCAAAGCAGTGTGGCCAGCAGAGTGAGAGAGGGGATTCTGCCCCTCTGCTTTGGTGAGACCCCACCTGGAGTGCTGCATCCAGCTCTCGGGGCCCCAACATAATAAGGACATCAACCCTTTGGAGCAAGTTCAAAGGAGAACCACAAAGACAATCAGAGGGACGGTGCCTCTCTATGAAGACAGGCTGAGAGAATTGGGATTCTGCCTGGAGAAGAGAAGGCTCCAGGCAGATACACCATTCCATAATAATGGGGGCCTACAAGAAAGCTGGAGGAGGACTTTTTCTAAGGTACTGTAGTGACAGGACAAGGGATTATGTCTTTAAATTGAAAGAGGGTAGGAAAAATTCTTTACAATGAGGGTGGTGAGGCACTGGAACAGATTGCTGAAAGAAACTGTATGTTCCATCCCTGGAAGCCATCAAGGCCAGGTTAGATGGAGCTCTGAGCAACCTGGTCTGTTGGAAGGTATCTCTGCCCATGGTGGGGAGGCTGGAACTAGATGGTCTTTAACACTTCTTCCAACCTAAACCATTCTATGGAAATAATACTGTGTTGTAGCTGAAAATAATGTGCTGGTTGTCATCCTCTTGCTCTAAATTCCAGTGGTATGAGCTCTCTTCAGGACTTGATGAAATGAGTTTTTTCTCTGATCTGGTAGACTTATCTATGAATTACTGTTGTACTAGATTACTGCCAGGTTTTGGAAGTACTCTGGCTTCTGTGTCCAGTTTTCCACTTCCATGTCCTGTTCCACTGCAGGCAGTGCTCAGGTATGAGATGGAAGCATTTTGCTTGCTGGGGGATCCAAGGTTCATTTTGCTTGCTGGATGATCCCAGATTGTTGCTGGTGGTGGAAGTGGTTTCTGTATGTATCCCTGCAATTCTGGCACCCCCAAGGTAGGAATGACCTGCTGTGAGCATGCTTCTACCTACAGTGAATCCAGGAACATTTGCCTAGCTGTTTGTGCATGTGGAATGAAAGCAGTGAGGAAAACACGTGAAGTTCAATGAAAGTGCCTGCTCTGACCATGTAGCTCTGAGTGACAAAAGGTTTTGACATACAGCTCCTTGGACCTTCCCCTCTCAGGAGGTCCCAGAGAAGCCTGAATAATTTTTACATTAAGAAAGCATCAGGTTTTACCAGGGGAAAAGACACTTCCTTCTGTTAAAAAAGCTCACTTAAAAAAAGCGAAGTGATGGGTGGGAGAGAGGAATATAAGAGGAGGACTGTGAATAACTTTTAAGTGTGCCCTGGCAGGGAGAGCCCTTGTGGCTGGGCATAGCTGTCATGGCAGCAAATTGCAGAGGCCCATTTGATTTGGGGAGGATTTTTCCATTCTACAATCCTGGAAGAAGTACTATTTGTCATAAGGATCTTCAGGATAGGATAGTAATGCCTGATAAGTGATTACTAAATGTTTGAGCACTGGATTAGCTCAGACAAAATGTTATGAGGCTAAGTAACAAACTTTTTAATCTATGGTAAAATTACATATTTAATTTTGCTCCTACTGGATGTTTTAGTAGTGTGGTGTGGGGTTTGTTTGGTTGGATGTGAGGGTTTTGTTGTTGTGTTGGGGTTTTTAATTTTTTTTTCTTTACTGCATTCTTTCTAGTTTTTTTAATGTTTTGTCTTTCTCTCTTTCTTCTGTTTGCAATTGTACAGTCATTTTTATGGTGCCACTTTTTAGTAAGTAAAGAGTGTCTGCTGCTGATTTTTAGCATCTGTAAATAACTTCCATTGTTATTTACTCAAAGAGAGAGCTAATGAAGGAGTGACTGTGTATATCCTGCCTAATGATCTCAGGCAATTCAGTTTAATCATGGGTGCTGCTATTAACTCTGCAAATGTTTTTTAAAAATAAAAAAAACCCAACATAATACATTATGGAGGAAAAAAACTGCATATTGAGATGACCATACAATGTTCATATATATAAAAACTAGCCTAAAAATAATAAAATGTTGTTTGAAATAGCTGGTTCAATAACCAGCTTCATCACCTATTATGTGCATTGATTTTATTCTGTTCCCATTTTGAACTTCAGAAAAATATAATGCTTATTTGTCAGTGATTTCCATGTCCAGTGGGAACCTGTGAAACACTGTGGTATGGGGGTCATCAAGACTGTTAAGTTTTCTTGCTATGTACTTAACCCTGCTGTGAACTTCTTAAATTGAACTTTACACAGTACTGAGAAAAGGAATACCACAATATAAATAGCAAAAAATCATGGTGTAATATTTATTTAAGTGTAATTTTACAATGATCATAGGTTCTGAAGCAAGTAGGAAATCCTGTGAATTATTTGGTATATTATATGATCTGTGTAAAAAATGTTTTCTTTCTCTTTATTAATTAAAAAAAAAACAAACAAGGAAAGAGCCCTCTGCTTCTTTATAGCTTTACAGAACCCTTTATATATGGTTTTAGATTTTAGTAAAGGATGGTGTCTATTTTAATTTTATTAAGACATTAGTCTTTATATTAAATATATATTTGATTTTATTGAGGCATTAGTGAGAAGATGAAACAGCCTGGCAACCTTTTTTCTCCCCCTTAAATGAGAGTTAAATGGTAGCACATTAGAAAGCTCTGCTCCCACCCTGAAGCTCCTGGTACCCCTAAACTCACCAAATTCATACTGCTGCGATGACCATCCGACCTGAACTTTTCTGAAAATTACTGGATAAACTCTTCTGTATGAGGCAAGAGAGAGGGTAGAGAAGGTCTTATAGGTGAGGATTCTTTCTATTTAGTGTAGGGGACAAGCCCCACTGTGCATGAAAGATATTTGGCTGAAAGTTTTGAGGTGTTTCAGCTTGATAAGAATACTTGCCACTGCTTATGTTGTATTGGAGGATTAAATTAAAAGTTTATATGACTAATGAATTCAGACTATTGCTTCCAATTATGTTTTGACAAGGTTTGTGTGACCTCCTTTCCTCTGTATGAGTTATGAGCAAAATTATTGGAGATTGCAGAGAATGAATAAACTTTGAAACTAAAATGCAAGTAGTTTATTTCTCTAAATTTAAACTAATAGAAGTCTATGCAGTTTTATGGGAGCGTTTGACTAGAACATGCCATATGTATTTCAGCTCATTTATGTTCCAATATGCACACATCTAGGGAAAAATAAGGAACTTGCTTATCTTGCCTACTGAGATTGTAGATTGTACATGTTTCTTAAAAAGAGAAAGGAGGGAGTCACCCCACTTCCCCATCCCCATTTTATTTGCTTTCCATAATAAACTATGGTATTTCTTGAGCATGTTGGGCTTTGCTTTGTATATTATTCATGCTGTCACTGTGCCTAGGGCTTTACCAAAGCTAATGAATAAATGCATCAGTTATAGCTGCACAAGAAACCAGTTCAGCTGGAAGGCTGATTCTGAATTATATCAAGAAATGCTTGGAAAAGAATCAAGCAAGCCAAAATACATACATAGCTAGGAATTGTAAATTTGCAGATGGTGATAAATCTTTTAATATAAAGCTGCTTCTTGCAGTATAATGCACAGTCTTGCATTTGGGCCTCTACTCCCCTAATGTGCAGTAAGTAGGCTGCAAGCAGTGAATGCAGTGGGAGTCGGATTTGTTGCATGGGATTGTGGAAGTCTATATGCTCTTATGCCTGGCTGATATCTTTCTGGAAAAGAAGAACAGACCTTACTGTTGTGGGCACACAGTCCGTGGTAATTGGGAGTGGGGCTGTGGCCGAGCTTCCATCCCTAATGGGGTACAACTGTGTAAGACAGGTGAACAGTATTGAGGGTGATGAGACATGGAGTTCCAAGGTGTACTGACCAATCACAAGAGGGCACACAGGTGGGATGCATGTAAGATCAAGAGTATAAAAGGTTGTACTGAGGAACAATAAAGAGTGGATGCTTGAAGCCTTCTTCAGTGTTGGTTGTGGCTCCACTGTCTCTCTCTGATACCTTTCAATGTGAAGTCCTATCTCATGTAAGAAAAAGCTGATTAACTTATTTGTATAAGGATTAAGTAACCAGCTATAAACTTCTGTAAAAGAAACTTAGATTTGGAGAGTAAAAAGATTACCAGGCCTTAACCAACCGTAAGTACATAAAAATGTTTCCTTATATGGGATTAAGACAGAAAATATGACCTTATACTTTAGGGTATCTGTAAAGTACAAGGGGATTAGGAAGAAAATTCTGTGATAGGCTATTTGTTGCGTGCTCACCCAGAACAGATTTTGTTTTTCTGAAGATATCCTCCCATAGTCTCCTGTACTAGCCATGGACTAAGATGTAGCTGTAAAAATTGGTGGGGTTTGATCTCTCCTACTGTATGTGCAGAGGATTCCAGCAGCCTTGTTAAAGATGATCTGGTCAGGAATGTATGGGTGTGAAAGCACCAGGAGGAATAAATTGCAGGGAAGGGGCTATAGGAAGGAACATGTCTAAATGCAGCTTTACCTGAGCCCTGGGTTCAGGGGCAGTGATTAGGCCCTGGTGGCTCTCAGGATGGAAAGACTGATCACTAGCAGCTCCTGAAGACTTGAAGAAGCCCCACATAGCTGCCTATGGCTGCCATCCCGACAGGAAGAGTCCTCATCCTGTGAGCGCCTTGGCTCCCAGATCATCCTGGGAGGCCACAGATGGATGCCAGTGACACTGACCCCGCAGCCTCACCACTGGGCAGGCTGCTCAGACCAGTGAGTTTGGGTGTTGCTGAATATTTAGGTATGAGCAAAGTGTGAATATTTAGGTAAAGCAAGAGTGTGAGTGATTGAGGCAGCTTTCTTTAAAAACAAAGCCACCTTATTTGCCTGTAAGTTTTGCTACAGGAACGCCGCGATAATGGAGCAACGTTCCCTACATAGAAACTGGCATCTGCTCGCCAGTGAACCATTGCATGCATTTCTCCTGACGTAACTAAAGATTATGGCAGTCTTATGGGGTCTCAGTGGGGTGTTGCATATGTTTTTCGCAAATATCCCATCTGTGAGCAGTTAAGTACTGGAAAAACACTTAGAAACCCAAATGAAAGCAGAAAAACACACACAGAGAAATTCAATCACCAAGATGTTGTTATGCTTCTTCAGTGCATTGGTCCTGGAGCGCTGCTTGTGTCAGTGGTGCTGCCTGGTGGGTGTGAGGAGGGAGGGGGGTTTATTGGTGTGTGGTTTCCTGCAGGAGACCCTCGTGCCATAGGTATCAGGTCAAAGCAGTAACAAAAGTTGCTCTTGGTTTTGTTTTAAATGAAAAGAAAGGCAGAAGTTTTGCTTCATCTTCCTCAAATGTTTGGAAAAAGAAAGCTGTGGATTGCTTGTGGGGTTTTCAGGACTCCATTCTTCTTGTTTGAATAGGTACATAGTAGTTGAAAAGTTAAGTCTGGGAAAAAATTATAAACACTCATGTATTTCACAGCCATCACTGGTCTAATCAGTGTGTAACTGTTAATTTCTTGCTTTGTTTTTTCCACCCCTTGCCATGAGTCTGGTGAATTAATAGGAAAAAGAAATCAGTGGTTTGACTTGTACTTCCATTCCATAACATTTCTGTAAAACAAGCTACTCTTCATGCATGGAGAATCCTTTTCTGTCATTGCTGTTAGGCTCTGGGAAGTCTTTCTAAATTTGGGGATTTTTCAGTTATTCTTTAACTTGGGCTCTCACAAGGTTCTCTCATAGGCGTGAAGATGCTTTGTTCTGCCAAAACAAGATGTAGTTTGTTGTTTATAATATGGGTGCATGGCAGCAGAAGTTTCCTACGTCTGTACAGGGGTCATGACAAGGCCATGGTTCTGTCTGAGCCAGCATGCTAATTATTCATTTACCTTGTAATCTTTACACCTTCATAATAAATTGTGAGGTAAAAGGTGTGGTGTAAGCACAGTTCCCCCAAAGCTGCTGAAGTGTGTACTATGGATCTACTTGCTGGTGTAGGGAAGAAGTCTGAGAGACTGGAGACTGTAACACAGCCAATAGCATTAGAAAAGTTCATTCAGTGGGATGCCTGTGTAAGCCAAACTGTACCTAGGCAGAAAAATGTTTGGCATCATACATCAGTCTGGAGGAGTAGACTGTACTGAAGCAAATAGACAGTGGAAAAAAATGTATGTTGTTTACATGAATTGATTTTGATTTGCTGTAATGAAATTAACTTGAAATTCAATTCCTAAAAGTGTTAAATGTGTTTTCACCAGCAGTAAACTGATAATTTATTAGTCTGAGTCTAGTCATCTGTTCTTTTAGCTGCAGGGATGTGGGCTGAAATTTTTTTCAAGTAGGAGAGAGATCTTTTTAAGTCATTCTATTGGAAGTACATCCTACTTATGGTGAACAAATTCAGTTGTCTGAAAGATGCTATGGATAATCCATCCAATATTGCATTTATTATGAAGTCATAAAGATTACAAGGTAAACAAATAATTAGCATGCTGGCAACCTTATGAAGTCTCAGGTTTACTGGCTTTCATAGTTTTTCAGGTATTTCTAAATTTTTTTGCCACAAATTAACATATTTTATTTAAAATACGATTTCCTACAACATCAAAGAAAAGTTCTCCATCAGGATTACTATTCCCCAGGATTCTGAAAGAAGCATTGTATTAATTTAGATTCTGGTGGAGGGTGAGGAGAGATGAAGCAGAATCGGTGCTAAGTCAATGTATAATTTTTTATTTGACTAGAGAGAAGTTTACTGTTCAGCTGGCTTCCTGCCAGTTGTTCCTATGCTAAGAGGACTCTCACTATAGAGTTAAGGTAACTTGAATTTCATAATGAAGATCCAAATCAGGGACTAGGATACGAGTAAAAGAATAAGGGAGTCCTGTGTTGCTTTGTGAGCAGTTTTTCTCCTGAAATGCTTATGTAGCAGATGTAAGATGTAAAATGCTTGCACATTTTGCGGGCTAGTCTTGCAATAAGTAGAAAAATAACTATAAAACATGACCATCAAATAATTATCAAATATTACTATCAATAGAAAAACATTTAACATGCGTATGGCACTGAAACAATATTGATTTATGCTTTATAACCCACAGTTACTGATACAATGTTATATTTCCTCCACATTTTAACAGTGACAAAGGCTTGCTTTCTCACAGGGTTAGCAAAAAAGTCAAGTTTTTACTCAGAAAGTAAAATTAAATGCTTTTTAATTTTAAGTAGTTGAGAAACTTTACAGTTAAGGTTAAAATAAAACGTTGTCCAATTAAGTGCTTACACAAGTGCTTTTTTTCTTTATTTTCCTTCACAAAACTACTGTGTGTTACAGAACTTAGTTTAGGAAGTTACTGACTCCAGGCTTCAACAATTGTGCTTGCTCCCACTGATAGAGAAGAGTGTAAGCTTCTAGGCTGTGGTTCATTTATTGCAACTAAACTTGACTAACTTCAGGGTCCCAGTCTGTAGGGATGGTGTAGCCTTATTTCACCTGAGGGAGAGGAGGTGTGGTGGACACCAATGGCCTTGGACAGGAAAATATGGAGCTGTGTTCAATACAGAATGGGGAAACTGCTCCTTAAGTAAATGTCTGACTCTCTGCCCCAAGTGATACTGAGCAAAAGCTGAAGATGAGAGAAATGTCTTACTCTGTGGTGATGCTTATCAAATGATGTGCAAAATGAGTCCCAAATATGGTGGAAAACATCCTGTGCAGACAGACTTTTGGTATGCTTGACCCTGATCACTTTTGAATTTAATTAATCTAGTTCAACTAAACTGGGGGTTTTTTGTTTTTGCTTTTGCTAAAGGTGTAAGATGTAAGCCTAGATACATTATAGTGGTGAGCAACATAAAATAATTTTGGATTTTAGAGGAGATTTCTCCACCAAGAGGAACAAATGTTCTTTTCTGCACAAAGCAAGGCCAAGAATTACATCTTTGGCCTTATTAATTGGGAGTTTTATGTGAAATGCTACTTAAAATCAATCCTGTCTTTTTTGATTTTTAGGATGTATAAATCCTATCTCTCTATGACAATTATGTGTTTGTGGACATAAGTATTAACATCCTTAATTCTTGCTCTTGCTTGTGATTCTTCCATGCTTTATGTTCTTTATGTTGCATGGTCTATGGAATTACTGCTGAAGACTGAACAGTGACTGTATATTGCACAGATACTGCCTTGCTATTGCAGTTTTCTGGATCTGGAGATTTTATTTATGTGCTGGACTCTTGGCTACTGAGCTTGGATGTACCAGGTGGCTGTGGGAGTTGAGCTGTTCTCACAGTTTATGTGAAACTCATCGGTATTTCTTTGTTAGTGTTTTGCCTCTCTTATGGACTACCTGTTTTGCTAAGTAGTGTTATGAAGTTCTGAGTATATGATGTGTTTTCAGAATCAGAAAGCTGTAATAGTGTCTTTGTTACTGTGTGGTATAATTTTTTTCCCATTTGTTCTTTAATGCTGTGTTGCAAAACATTGAGCTGTGTTTGGACTCTTAATGCTATGGCTGTTATGGGCTTTAATAATAATCTCTCAAACCTTTTTTGCACATAATTGTTTTTTCTGGCAGTGGAAATCTGGCAAATGTTAGATAATTTCATTTTAAAACAATCCTAATGTTTGTAAATTGCCTGAAACACAGTTGGTATTTAAAAAAAAAAAAAGCCCACAAGCAATTATCTTTGCCTTTTGCTATCCAAAATAAACAACAAATGCTAAGAATCCTCTTATTCTAATTCCTCATTTGGCTGTTTTGAAATAATTGATAAAATATAATTTATACCTCTATAAAATCCTTAAATTAAAAATGGTGTGGTACCTTTGAATGGGAAGGCATAGTGGTTTCTATGAATGATGTGTGTTACATAAGCAGTGTATCTTTCATGCTATTCAGCATGGCTGACTTATTTCATACAGACTAATTAGAGCCATTGAGCCTGGCTTCAATGGGGCTTTCAACTTTGGTTCTTACCTGGGCAGAGCATCTCAATTACAGAAATGCTGAACGTGAGATACATTAACATGCTTTATTAGATAATGTACTTGCCTAGTGTTGAATAAACTTGAGAGTCCTATCAAAAATATATCCTATACAGTAGTCCCATTACAGTAATATTTCTCATAAGGTAGTTGTTTGAAATTTATTTTGCTCTTGAATTCCCCTCTGATCAATTATGGAGCCTCTATCCAAGACAGGGAATCTGGGAGATCAAGGCACAAGGGATTTATGCAGACATGGCTGTATGCTAAATAACAAGATTTAAACTCATGGACAAGTCAGCCCTACTCAAGTGAAGTGGTTGCAATGGTTCTGTTAGATCCCTACTTGAACAACTTAGAAGTTCAAAACCAAAACAAAATGACCCAACCACTGTCCTCCCCATAAAAACAACCCACCAACACCCCAAAACAACAAAAAACTACAATCAAAACCAATTCTAGGTGAAGCATCTATTTGCCCTAAACAAGGGACATGCTGGGAGGTGTTCTGCCTCAGACATCAAATATCTTCTTGAGCTTCATGGATGCTAAGTGGGGGGCAGTCTGCTGTTACCCAGGCTGCTAAAAAATTGTTGCTCTTTTTTGGGGTTGGGTATGCATGGTAATGATTTTAGACAACATTTTACTGGTGTTCTGTTGCTTCAAGTGCAGATTTTTAGAAGGGTGGATACACCACTAACATGTTAAGCCTGCCTGTCCCCCTGTGGCAGTCAACCCTAATCATAGAGAACAGCACTGACTAACTGCACGTGCAATAAACACTTTCCTTAGTGAAAACCAGGGCTGACAGAAATTGCTTAGCCTTGGCAGACTAGACTAGCTGGCTGAGAAACAGCATATCTGGGCTGAATCTTGGATAAAACCATTGCTTTCATATTTCTACTGTGGAAGCCTATAAATACTAACAGGATACTTGTGCTGGGGGCAGAGGGAGGTCATAAAAATTTAAGTATGGTATTTCTAATTTCTTTGGAAATAAGTGACCACAAAAAATTGACATTTAAAAAAAAAGCCTACATTGAATTAAGAGTGTAAAATCTTTGGCTTGTAAAATTGTAGTTGTCAATGGTAACGCATTTGGTTTGTATTTCTCCTAGTTTAGGAGATTCCAGGAAACTTTAGTATCATAATCAGATTTCACTTGCTGAAAAACTTGATTTTACAATACGTTCAATGAATATTTATTTAAAGTGGACATAGCTTTTGTCTTTAGGGTGCTGGGTGTATTAATCACTGTTTTGTCAGGTTTCTTGTAGCAGTCTCAAATATGGTGCTGTATTTCTTACAGAGGCTTCTTAAAAAGCCCTGAAAGGTATTAAGCCACTTTGCTAAAGGTGTAAGGGGGTTATTCTCTCTTGGTTTGCAGTCTCAGGGTGTAGGAAATGAAACCATTGCTGCCCACCTGCCCTTCCAGAGGCAGACTAGTTTCTCTCAGGCTTTCAGAGGTTCTCTCATGTAGGTTAAAGAACAACTGGATTTTCATAGTTTGCATGTAAACCAGAGAATTAACAATGTCACGGGTAACAGGCTGAATTCCCAGCCTGATCACAGAGACCTGTCTGAAGCAGCTGTCTCCCCATAACTCTAGAAATGCTGCTCTCTGGTTTTGTAGCAGAGTTTTGTGAAACATTTGCAAACGTGGCAACACGTGGTCCGGCCCAGTTGTTCAACCTCGCGTGTTGGGTCACGGAGTTAAATGTTGTCACAATATAATGTGTGTGTATGTCTTCACGTATATGAGACTTGCTAATTCTTTTACAAGCTTCTGTAACAGTTGTGTAGCAACTGCATCCAGAAAAGAGAAAATAATGAAACAGATCTCTGTTTTTCAGTCTCTCTTCTGAACAATCATGAACAGAATAGATCCTGTTTACATCTTCACTAGAAGGCATTATTTTGTCGTGCTTGATATTGTTATCTAGAAATATTCTTCTAAAGAAAATGTAGAGCTAAATAACTATTATATTCAATAATTGTATCTCACAGGTAAGCTTGCTTTAACATTTCAGACCCATTCCTGCAGACCAGCCTGAAATGGGTGGTAGTGGAGATTTTTTATGGAAGAGCACATTGGTTGAGCAAGCTGGTATTTTTCTTGATTTGGCTGCAGGGATTTAGTTCCCTGTAAAATGGAAGATGCCTTTTCTGAGGACATGGTTCTGGAAGGAAAGGTCAGGTGTGTCTCTGCTGCAATGTTGAGGGGCAGGGGGAATTAATAGCATTAATGAATTTGCAGTAGTTTGTAATAGCTCATTAGTAGCAGTCTCATGAAGTAAGCTATATGTAAAACTTTTTTTTCTGTGATAAAGATGATCCTCTTACAATGCTCAGATACCATTTCATTATAATGACAAGTAGTAATGCTTAATTGGTATTATATAAAGAATAAATTACAGAAGTATGACCTGTACCAGGCTTTAGAAAGCCATCACTACAGTTGCTTGAATAAACTTTTTTTTTAAATACAGGTGGCATGATGTCAGTGATTCTGTGCAAAATTCTTCAATGGCTAGTTTTTTAAACTTGTTTTAATTTAATTAATCTGATTTAATTCAGTTTTTTCTGTTTAATTTCATTTGTTAACTTAAATTTTAATTTATTTAACAATTACACTGATTTTAAAGCTGGAAATAACTTCAGAGGATAAAATATTAGTAACTTTTAAATGATAAATTTTAACTTTCAAAGAAATGTAGGAATTGTATCACCAAATGTTTACTATAAGTTACTTTTACTGGAAGATCTATTACTTTTTTAAAAAATTAGGTATATGGAAGCATTTTCTTGGTTTTTTTTCCATTGGGTCCTCAGTTGTTCTTAAGAGAAGTAAAGCCTTTTACTTTTGTTTGCATTCTCTGCTGTTACAAAATTCTTATTCCTTTTCTGTTATCTCTCTGTTTCCTTTATCTGCTAAACATTGGGTTGCCTTTGAGCCTTTGTGTTTGGATAAATAGCTGGGGTTTCTTTGTAAATGGTGCAGAGGCTGATAGTCTGTGTAGCCTATTTGTCCTTCTGAAAGAGAAGGATGGTATTTTGCAGTTGGGTGTGTCTGTGTTTCACTGCTCCTGCACTCGGCACAAATGGGATTTTCTTTCTCTTTTTGGCCAGAGCTCTCTTTATGTTGATATATTGATTACTCATTGGAGAAATAGATTTAGTTTAGCTGTTACTCAAAAGTACTACACAAGACTCTCATCCTCCTCCACTCCTTTCCCCTTTTTTTGGCAACTCTTATGCCTATGGAAGTATTTTACCCTTTCATTTTGAAGGAAAAGTGCATTCTTGCTGGCTTTTAGAAGCAGACAGAAGAGCAAGCGGAGACTATGCAGAACTAAAATTCTGTTGCACAAATAGACAGCAGACTGCGTGTGCTCGTGTGTTCTTGATGGATCTGGGAAGCAGGTCTCCATCCAGACGGAGAAATCTGCTTGGCTAACCTCCGTGTCTCTGCAGCTTTACCCAAAGATGTTTTTCCAACTTTTCATCAGTTTGTGAGACTGTTAAGTAGACAAGTGCACATTCTGTTAAAGAAAATGAACCAGAATTGGGCATCCAGACTACTTAGTGATTCAAAGTTCCCCTCCTCCAATTCACACTGGGATGCAAAGTCCTTCTGTGAAGCGTAAGACATGGTTGTCTTGTTTGAGACATTGAGAATTTCTCCTGAAATTGCAGATCTGTTGGTTGAATGTGCCTTGAGAAATCTGAGGTTCTGCTTGCTTCACAACCAACACAAGATGTGTTGCATGCCAATGCAGTTCAAAGGTCCCTTCCTCTGGAAGTAGTGGCCCTGTTGGTCTGTTAATTGTATTGAGGTACAATAACATTGCTAGATCCCAAAGTAAGAGTGGGTGGTCTGTAGTTCAGTTGTTCTAGCTTAGCCTTTGCAGCTGTGTCGTGAGGAGTGAGCAGGTGAGATGAGTGCTTTGAGTTAGTATGTGGGATGAAACAACCTTTATTGCCTTCTCTCTGAGGGACTTTTTCAAAATTCAGTTTCCATTACTTTTACCTTCTTGACTATTTTCTTTTTGCTAGCCATAAATGGTAATTTGTATACAGAAAAGATCCTGCTGACTCTAACTGCTTTGTACTTTTGCTGAGACCTTGCTGGAGTTTATAGTCAGCATTTTTACTATAGTGAAATTAATGTTTTATTGCTGCTTGATGTACAGCATGTAAATCTTGTGGCACAGTTGCTTGTTACTTGCCACTTCTTAAAATTAATTTTTTCTTTGTCTCGCTCTGTCATTCTTTGTAGAGAATGGTGCTTGTTCTCTGCAGTTGTAAGTGAATTGTGAGACACTGCACCCTGAGCCATATTTCCTTCACATTTGTTTTGCAGCAAATGTTTTAGATTGCCTGGCATCTTCCCCAAACCAATTAACATTAAAATCTGTCAAGAACAGTTCAAGCAAAAGAACTTAGCCTCTAACGTGTCAGACTACAGTGAGCAATTGCATTTTTGACAAAAATTTAAGACAAGCATCTCTGCTATTTAAATTATTATTTTATTCAGCTGTGATTTTCTTCTTCTGCTGTAGTGTTTACTGTCTGGCGAACATATTCCCTAAACATAGGCAATGCTGAAGTGCAATCTCTATTCCAAACATTTTAGAGCCCATAATCTCCCCAATCAAATACTTATCAGAGCCAGAATCAAATTTCTACAATCTCATTTTTCTCAGTCTCATGAACAGTAGAATTACTTCTCCATCACTGTAGGGGAAAGAAGTAGGTTTGCTCTTGTGGTGAGGGAGGCGTTTTTTTAATGCCTGTGAGTTCTCCCTCTCTTCTTAATGCTCAAGTTGAGCCATTCTCCAACACTTCAGATGTGGTTGTGGAAGTTGAACTGAGAAAGTGTCTTATATGTTTCCATGCTGTGTTTAAATGTTGTTAAACCATAGAGTAAGGAGAAATTTTAATTCATTTTTTGCAATAGCGATTGGTTTTGTGGTGGCATCTAGGAAGTCAAGTTCAGGACAGTGTTACAAACACACAAGAAAGAGAGAAGCTTCTCCATGGAACTGTGCCACACATGTCATCAGAGGTGGGCAAGGGGTGAGCAAATTTGTTTAAAGTTCAGTAGACAAATGTAGGGTCTTGCAGTCTCCCCTGGCAGCAGTGAAAGCTGACAGTGCCATGGCTGTGCTAGTCAGTACAGTGATGGAAGCGTTCCATTCCCCTTTTTGTCAGCTCCTGTCAGAACCCACCTGGAATATTGTGTTGAGATTTCAACACCACTGTTGCATGAACATATTATAAGTTTCCCTGCATGCAGGCCTGCAGAAAAACTTCCCATGGGAAAGCATCTTTTACTGTCTTTTACTCTGTAGAATTTTCTATAAACAAAATCTGCGAGTTGTGTTCAAGGACACAGATGAGTTTCTCTGCCTGTCTCCTGATACAGGACATGGGGGTTTTCTTCCTTTCAGCCTGTGAAGTGAAAAGTTGTTATCTCTGATTGTGTAAGCTATTCTGGCATTCCTTGGACAGAGCTTGAAGCAAGAGCTTCGGATGCTCCGGACTGGGCAGATCAGCCCAAATCCTTTGTATTATGGAGTCATGTTAATAAATCATATTTAGCCTTCTGATATTACTGTCAAGAGTCCTTTGTTACTGCACGGACCATGGCAATACACCACCTCCCCTCTTTCTGCCAGCCCAGTTCAAGGCAGACATTGAATGACTGAAATGTATTCATCGGAGGGTGACCAAAGCAGTTGGAAACTGAAGCGTACGTCCTTTGTGAAGATGAGGGAATGGAGCTTGTTCAGCCTGGAGAAGATGCTTCAGAGGGAGGATAACCTAATGGCAGCCTTCCATGACAGATAAGGAGGCAATCAAGTGAGTAGAGCTGGGCTCTTCACCGAGGTGCTTGGCCAGAAGATGAGACACCATGTACGTAAATCAAGACATAAGAGACTCAGTCTTAAGGAGAAATATCCATTTACTGTGACAATAATTATGCATTCAGAGAGGCTGCCTAGCAAGGCTGTGGAATCTGTCCTTGAGATTTTTCAAGTCTTGCCTGACAAGGCCCTGAGCAACCTGATGAGTTGACTCTGCTTTCTGTAGATTAGAGTAGATGACCTCCTAATTCCTTTCCAACATGGTTTATAATTTGATTCTATGAACCAAGGAAGATCTTGGGAAGAAGAATATTTGCTGTCAAGGATCGTGGTTTACAGAAGATAGGCCTACTTCCTTGGAGCTGATCAGGAAAAATATTTCAAATATGTTTCAAGAGGCTACATTTCAGGTTTTTGAGAGACTCATCCCTCTGACCCCCAGAATTATGCAGTGTTCCAAAAGTATAGCAGTTATCATGAAAGTACAGAAAACTGAAATAATTATCAGGGCAGGGCACAACATCCCTGAGAGGGATGGTGTATGTTTGGGATCTACAGGCTAGAGGATGGAAAACTGAACACCTGTAAGGTAAATCACAGGAAACTTGTGGAGGATGGAGGATATGAACTTGGAGCTCTTGTCTCTCTTCCACTAGCAGGCAAATGTGGTCATCAAATGCAGTACACAACAAACAGGTTGAAAATACAAGCCAGTGGTTCTCCCATAATAAAGGCAGTTGTTTGGGACTGCTTGCTGCAGCTGCTAATTTAAAAATAAATCAGTAAATAAATAATCTTTAATATGTTCAAAAAAATTGGGAAAAAAAATGGAAGATAAAAAAATCAGTTACAGGTGGTCTACCATAGACTTGACAAGAGTATGTGAGAGAAAAAACCTAGTTTTGACTAACACTGGAGACAGGAGAGGACTCTGTACCTGACTATTAGTACTGCTGTGCTCTGATTAAAGGAATAGTCTATTACCTAAGTGTGGATTGCATCAACTCAGAATTTCCCACATTTGCAAGCTTTAAAATGACATGATGTCACAGTCTGATGACTGATCAATAATTGATAGATTAATACCAATTATCTGAGAACCTGGAATGGTCGTAAAGGCATGAAATGAAAAGGATGTTTTTTACTGGAAGGGGATGCAGAGTTTCCTCCTTGCTGCTGGTTTTGTTGACATTCAGGAGCCGTTCAGCATTCAGTCTGGGAAAAAGTGTTTTATCACTGTATCTTTTCCACAGACTTTTCACCCTCTTGTAAGCTGATTTTCCTCTGGTTAAGAAAAAAAACCCGTCCTTTGAAGATATCAGTAGGTATATCATATATGTAGAGGTATTTATGATACTTTGATGTAATAAGGTCAGAAGGAAACTATTTCAGACAGCAAAAAAATTACACTTGGACTAATTTGTCCTTTGGGCAACACATCAAGCAGGAGTGGAATGTGTGCATATGCATACAAAGTTACAAAGTATCCAATGTTTAATCACATTCAATAATACTCAAAATCCAGACTTCACTGGACAATCCATGTAGGCAACTGAAGTCCAAATACCATGAAAGTGAGCTTTTTAAATTAGCAAACTTTTGACCAGTGTAGTTAGTGGCAGGATGTAATAGTCTATAGAAAACAGCCAGTACAGAATCAAGAGTGTGTAATTTAACAGAGTGTGCTTTGAGCGCTTCAAATGAGCATAGGGTGTGAGGGTATTGCAACAAATTTATGCACTGTAAATTTTCTCAATGCGTGCGGGATTTTTAATCATTGCAACATGTTTCAAGAACTGCAGATAGAGAATTGCTGTAACAGCTTCTTCATATTTGAATAAATTTATGTTAATAGCAAATACATGATGACTGCTTCAGATGTAGGAACAGAACTCCAGAAATACTAATGAACTTCCAGGGCTTTATGCACTGTTTTCCACTTCAGATTTGATGTGTATTGAGTTTTTTTGTGGGTACAGCATCCAGCCTTGGAGAAGTGTGTGGGTGGGAGGCAGAGGACAGTGAAAGGGAAGAATGCCCCTGACTACATCTGCCAGGAACATGTTTTATAAAACAAAAACTTGAAACAGGGATTATATTCCATATGAACTTTTCCAAGTGAGGATAGGCTGTGTCTTGGCATGCTCTTTGTTGGTGTTTGACACATGGTTCTCATCTTCCTCTCAGTGCTGAAACAAATGTTAGTAGTCACCACAGTATGCCTGTAGTTGGAAGATGGTTGTTTCCCACGTGCTGCATCCTTTTCACTGAGCTGCATCTGGAGAAGCCAGAAAGTGTATCTGCAAGTTTTAAACTATCCTCAAAGCTACTGTTAGTTCAGTCTTTACATGGCATGGCAAAAAGCAATGATAAATTACATTTTAAGCAAAAGAGACAACACTTGGAAGAAGCAAGCACCTATGTGTGTATACTGTAAAAGCAAAAATGTGATGCTATTAAGAAAATACTCTTTTGTTCAGCTGGTTTTGGTCTTCCATACTTAATCATCCATTTAAAAACCCAGAGACCTAGTCAGCAACAAGGGATTATGTCTATTACTTGATCACAGAAGTTCATAACTAAAAAAGGTTTATTTTTATGTATAATTAAGAGCACCTAAATACAGTTATTCCATTTTGTTTACTTTATGCTATTTGAAAACAGTTGCAGTGAAACAAAATATCCAACATTCATTGTACCATCTTTTACTTAAAACAACAAAAAAAATTGTATAAAAAGGTTATTTCCTAAAGCTGTAAGCTCAGATGCTTGTGTTCAGCTGTGAATAATCAACTGGCAAACACTCTACTCATTTCTAATTTTGGCATCCTTTGTGCAGCTGCATTATAAAAGAATGTGTTAAAGACTTTGGATTACTTTTATCTGTCTCTATATTGGTGGTCCCTACCTCCGTATGTAATGATAAGTGTTCCAACTCAGATGGTCCTATTTTATTTGTTTGCATCAATTAGAACTGCTTTTATGAAAAAGCCCAAACAAACAGAAAACCACCAGCAAACACAAAACACATACACAAACACACACACACATACCCAAACAGCAAAAATAAGAATTTAATAAGTAGCCTGAATGATGTAATGGGAATATTTGGGAATACTCTGAAACCATTTAGAGAAAGAAAATTAAGTATTCTGAACAATGTCATCTTTCACATATGCAGTCTGTTAATGTTGAATGATCAAATGCTTCTTTTGAAACATTTCTGGGGATAATGAAATAGTCTCAGAATGGAGTTGATGAGAGGTTTGTGATAGACAGGTAATGTCAGACGTGTTTAGTGACTACTTCTTCTGAACCAGTTCATATTTTGTACATGTGCTAAATAGCAAAATAGCTACCAAACTCCTGAGTGTTGCTGGTACGTTAACAGGTTGATTTAGACAACAGGAGACATTTGAATGTATCTATCTGCCACAAAAATATCTTTATTATAATTTATTAGCATGGATCAAAAATGACATCACTGTGTGCAGGAAGATTAGTTCTAACTGAAGCAAATGTGGTTTGTTGTCAGGGCCTATTAATTTACATTAAATGGCTCTCTGAGACCATTCAGGTCAAAGCAAAGCAGACATGATTTGAAGTCCTTTGGTGGCGTGGGTGGAATTTTTGTGTAACAGTGATTATGTCAGTCACAAGGAGAGGAGGACCGTGTGTGGTACTCATGTGCCTCCATCAGAACTTCTGTCAGCTGTTGGGTTTGTTTAGAGGTTTTAGAATAGGAATCCTAAAAGGTTTGCACTTGAAGGTGGTGGAGGTAGAACATCCTTCCTAGATCAGGTTATTCCACTTTTTTTTTTTTTTGTCATTTCAAAAGCTGTTTAGGATATGTACAACCATCAACTGAAAAAAAATTAAGAATACATTCACTGTTAAGCATGGCCCTATCTCATTTCATAATTTTATGAAACTTCAAAGCCATGCACATGAGAATATTCATAGTTAACCTCATATAGAAGCTGCTGTTGTATCAGAGCTTCAGCTTTTTTTTTCATCTTCCTCCTTGAATGTCAAATATGACTGTGAAAGCAGTAACTTATTGCAGAAATATGGTTAAAGGAATTCTTCAAGATTTCAATGCAAGATCTTCAACATGTAACAGGAGAACTGGAAATGAATCTCTTTTTTTGTAACTCCTTCAATCCTGTCAGCAACTTTTTTGTTCTAGTGGTAAGATACATTCTGGTGGCATCAACATGGTACTTTAGCTATACCACACAAGAATATTTTGTTTTTCATATTGAAGAATAATATATATGGTTAAATTTCTTAGTTCCATTCACTTACCTGTAGTTTGCATACAATGAGTTTCCCTTTTCCTGTCTTTGTTTCTCTTTGTGTTTTTTTCTTTTTCTGATATTTCTTTGCTTCCTGCTTTGTTAAACCAAGTTTGAGAAATTGGTTTCATTAACCAAGACATTAAAAAGAAACAGTGGGATTGCTGACATGAGAACAACCTGCAGGAACAGACCTTCAAATAATACAATAGAGAAGAATCTTGGAAATTTGTATTCAGAACCTAATTCACTTTGCTCTTTTACATGCTTTCCCTCGCTAAAGATTTGACAATATTCTTGTTCTTTTGTCAGCAATCATTTCTTTAAGTGTTTTTTGTCCCTCATCATTAGATAATCATACCTTGCATTTGTATATACATAGCACATACTGCTGTAGGACTTCTGTCTTAATCAGAAATGTCTTAAGTTGCCAGTTACCGTACAGTTATGGCAAAAACTGTCCTGTTGTTTAGTGGAATTTTTTACTCTGATTGACAGATGGCATAGCGAGACAAAGGGCAGGTGAAGAGATTGTATAGTTGGCTGAAAAGCTACACCTTTCTGAGAAAACACCTAGTTTCAGGATTGCTTCAGTAATTAGTGTTTTGCTCTGTCTTTTTGACCTGATTCAGACTTCCCAGTGCACAAGGAAAGATGCACAATGACTGTGAAACTTGCTTTTCTTTTATAAAAACCATTACAGAGGCATTTATTCTAGTACTACCACTTTGTAAAATAGTTTAAAAATGTTTTATCCACCTGGAAAAGGGAGCATTTGTCTGTGAAAGAATGGAAGAGCTTAAATTTCATAGTTGCAATGGGAATATATAATTAATATTTCCTCATTGCTACTATAATAGAAATTAAATAGTAAAACAAAGCATTTCTCTGTGAAATGTAAATGTAAAGAAAAAGCAGTGCTGCACAATTGGCAGGTTGAGCACCTGTGAGAAACTTCCATTTAATTTAGTAACCTATTTGGTGAACAAGGAGATATTGCAAATAAGGACACAGATGAGAAAAAAATCCCGAAGTATTAATTATCAAATATTTTAGTGAAATAAAATTGAGTTTCTTGAATGTTTTGCTTTTTTCCTCAGCCTAAAGTAGATCACATTTTTTAGAAAGTGCAAATATGCACTACTTCTGTCTAAGTGGTGGAGAAATTCACTAGGAACATTCCATTCTTCTGTGTTCCTTGGTTCTGGAAAATATTCCTCTTCAGAAGAGACTGCTTGTGTTTTTTAATGAGATGGACGATTGGAGTGGTGCTTGGGGTGTTTCTTCTGACTGGCAATATGTGCTGGAGGTGGGGGTAGGAGCTGCCACAAGCCATTGGGCAGAAGTGGAAAGCTGAAGGAGTAACCTTTCGGTTTGAGAATAAGATTGGTAGTTAGTTTTACGCATGAAGGTGTATCAAAGCTAAGAAACACTAGGCTGATCTGACATGAAGAGTAAACAGATTGTACTTCTCTAGTTGTATCTATTCTGAAAACAGATACACAATGCTGAAATTGCTTAGCATTGTGTGAAGACTGTGGAATCTGAATGTGAACTCCAGAGTTTTAGATAAATGTATTTACTTTCTCTGTAGGAAAATTGAAGGATTGTCTTCTATATGAACAACAAAAAAAAAGCATACAGTACCATAGAATTGTTCTAGATGGCAGGGACTTGTAAAGATCATCTGGTCTGATGGCTCTATGGCTGACCAAAGTCCAGTGACTGGACACTGGAACAGGCTTCCTAGAGAGGTGATGGGTGCCCCATGTCTGTCAGTGCCTAAAAAAAAAAAAGAAACATTTGGCATTTGGTTGTGCCCTTGATAATGGGATTCACTTCTTGGTCAGCCTTCACATGGTCAGGCAGTTGGACTAGATGATCGCTGTAGGTCCCTGCAAATTGAGCTATATCCTCCCCTTCCTTCCTCTCCCCTTCCCTGTCCTCTTCTTTCCTCTCTTTTTGGCTGAAGTCATTACTCAATGTAGTTTCTTCTCCAGCTCTTTCTCCTGCCTCTTTCTGTTCTGGGAATTGTCCTGATTATTTGGACTTGGTGTAGAGGTGTTTGTGGTCTTTATTTTCTAATGCTTCAGGATTTTATTTGTCACCCTTTCATAAGCTTTCACTTAAAATATTTGGTAGACATACAAATTATTATCTTGGGAAGGTGAAATTTCATGTAGTGTACTTTCAGATATTGACGTGTGTGCGTGAACAGGTTTAGTAAGCAGAAGGAAATTTAACTTAATTCAGTGGTGTTGTTTGGTAATGGGTACATACATTGTGTATAAAATAACATTTTTATACATTAAGTAGTCAAAAAGAAAAGGAAACTATTAGGTTATACAGAGAAGAGTCCATTTGAATTAGTATGAATTCAATCTGTGATATAAAGCTCAAAAATGTTTATTTCTGCAGGTGGGAGATTTGGTAGAGATTAAAAACTACTTCTGTCTCAGGCTGATAGACTAATGTTACTGGTCTCCTATGATACGTGAAGAATGGTGTTCCTATGCTAACACATTTTACTTGATCTCTCAGATTTGTAATTCTGAAAAGTAAGCTCTAAAGAATGCAGCATTCCCGATGAAGTTCCCAATGTTGATGTGAAGGTGCTTCCTGAAAGTTAATTTTCTATGCGCTGTTAGTATTCTGTCTTCATTTCAGCATTCATTCATTCACTTATTCATTCATTCAGAATTATGAGAACTCACATTATGGAGTTAGCATGTTTATCCAGAGCAGGCAAGGACATGCATTTTCCATGCAGTGAAGCATGAATAAAGCATCTCTAGTGTTAACACATGCTGCACCCCTGTGTTACATTTGACTGCATTAATGCAGTGTGCACCCACCCCTTCTTCCCCTGGTAAAGTTTTGTTGGGCAGCACCTTGGGATCAGTGCTTGTGATAGCTGTGGGTGGAAAAATGCATGGTGGTGGAGGAGGTGTGTGGGTTTTAATTAGTTGGTTTTTCTGGCCAGCAGATAGAGGGAAGGCACAGGGAAGATGCTGTTGCTACTGTGCCAGTTATTCTGATGCCTTGGACTGGCTACCTAGAGCAGAGGCTAGACAGAGTTAAGGGAATAATGTGGGTATTTATTAAAGGCCTTCAATAGATACACCTTGGGCAGTCAAAAGCCTCACAGAGTCTACACCCAAGATGGACGATGGTCATGAGTTTTTCAGACAGATATAAGTCTGGTTTATTTGCATATTAGGCATTAATTCTCCAATTACAGCTTCAGGTAATGAAGTAATATACCCTCAGTTTGCTCCCTGCCCAATTCACTTTTGTTTATACTTTTTGGGGCCTGAGGCTGTGGTGTGTCCTTGGATCACAGGCCCAGAGGGATTGGTTTGTCTAACCAAAACGTGAAGACAGTTGGCTACACTTTATATGGAGTTTAGAGCTATGCACTAATGCAGTACAGGATTTGAAAAATATAAAAACTAAAATCTTAAGGCATCCATTCTACCACTATGAAGGGAGAGCAGGGAAGAGGAGCATTGTTGGGAGAGAACAGGGCTTTGTCCTCTTCATGAACACAGAAAGCAGAAGCTAAGCAATCATGCTTAGAAGTGTACAGTGTTGCACTACACCTGATATATTTTTTGTTGGTCAAAGAAGCATACCTTACACAGAAAGACAAGAATTTATTGTTAGTCTAATTGAAATTGTAGCAGTCTTATCAAGAAGTGTCATTTTAATTGGACTAATAATACCAGGTCATCTTGGATTTAAAGAAACTCATTATGTTTAAAGTTGTTCATAAATGTCCTTGAATTGACTCCTTTTACGTCATGCTCATGTAACATCTCCTGGGTCCTGAGGTCAGTGGCATTGAGGACAGGGGTGCAGGGCAGCACTGATGTCCTTGGCCATTCTCTGGGAGTGGTGAGATACTGTCTGCATGACAGGCAAGCTTCCCCCTTGGTCTCGGCTCTGTTTAGGTCTGGCTTTATGTACTTGCTGTCTGTTCAGCTACTCTTTCTTTTCACAAGGACTCACTCAGACCATTATCACAACAAGGTTAAAGCACATCGTGGCAGTTGGCACAAAGCAGTAGCAAAGGAGTCTCCTGTCAAGCTCTACAAAATAGGTCTTTGTAGAGTCACAGAATCATGGAATGGTTTGGGTTGGAAGATACCTTAAAAATCAGTTTCAGCCTCCCTGATGTGGGCAGGGACACCTCCCAGTAGACCAGGTTGCCCAGAGAGCCATGTGAGCCAAGCTGAGAGGTGCCCAGGGAGAGGATTCCGAGGGTAAGTGCAAACAAAATACAACTTCACATCAGCCATGGACAGTCTATCAGAAGATGTTACCCAGCACTCCACGTGTGGGTCTATGGAGACCTTTCTTTACCCTATGCTGGATAGTGGCAGTTCAAAAAGTCACTTTTTTGCCTTCAGCTTATGAACTGAGCAAGCCAATTTGGGCACAGAAGAAAAAAATCAGAGTTTAAGCACATGTTTCCATTTTTGGCATTTTAAATCTTTGATTGCTCTTTAAGCCTTTAACTTTAAAATGTCATTGATTTTCATTAGAAAGCTTTGTAATCTATTTCAGAACTGCTCTCTAAAAAAAAAAATCTATGCTGTTAGGGAGTTACACCGATTTCCTATGTTGGCCTATTTCCACTTTTATAAATTGAGACTTAATCAGGACTACTGAACTGAAATTGATTTTATAGAAAGTAACAGCCCATTAATAAGATCTTTTGCTTTAAATAAGTCTTTAATTGGAGCTCTGTACAAATGTGATAGAGGAAAAATGTTTGTTAGTGCCATGACTTAATATAGACTAATATTTGTTCTTTGAGAAATATATTTTTCCTTCTCTATTTTTTAGAGTACAACCAAATCTGGATCTAAGCTTTATTTCCCTAACCAAATGCATTTGAGGCATTAACGGATTTTTTTTTTTCAAATGTCTGTCAGTTTAATCTTGTGTAGCAATCTTGATTCAGCAGTTTAGAGCTTTAAATTGTTACAATAGTCTACTTAAATGAATTTCCAAACCTTGGAAAACCCTGTTAAATCTTTCTGTCCCCTCCCCCTCAGATCCACTACTGGGGGAAAAAAGTCAATGGAGCTGAAGTGTGAAAATGAGACTGTGTCCCTAACGAAATGTGTCTTAAATAAAGGTTAATGTGAGGAGACTATATTGATCACCCTCTCCCTGGTCTTCTTTCTTTCAGTCTCCATATCTCATTGAATTACCTGATATAATTTTTTGCCTGTTAATTTTTAAATAAGGAGTCTTTTAAAAGCCTGCATAAGTCTCTGTATCAGCTGTATTCTCTTAATTTTAAGATTTTATTTTAAAAGGGCCCAGTTGAAAACATTGGCCATTTCCAATGTTGAAAACATTGTTGAAAACAGACCTATGAAATTGAGATTGAGAGGTGTCATGGCATGTTGCTGCAGAGCAGTCCAATACAGTGGTATACCTCTGGCTGATTAATGTAAGCACTACTCAATGGTGTATAATCTCTAATCCTTGTGTAGTGAGTTGGTTGGGTTGCTATTGCTCTTGTTCTGTCTTCCCTGCAAAACTATCCTGTTTCTTAATTTTAGGGTTTTCAAGGTTCATTTCAAGGAAATGACCTTGTTATCTCATTGGGACAGGACTTATCTCTCTCAGTTGTAGACCCAGGGCCCTTTTGGTGGGGGGTTCTTACAAGTAGTTTTCAGACTGCACTACTGGTTCCAGGTGTGAGATGTGTAAAGTGGTGTGCCATTTTTAACCCATTCCAGCTGCCTTTACATATGCTTTTGAAAGATAAGCTCAGTTCTGTCGTGGGCATACAGTTGATGTGATTTTTCTCAAGGAAATGCATAATTTCATTGATAACAAGTTGGGTTTTTTTTTCTATTGATGTGTCACTTGGTCAGCACTGCAGTGACTTTAGTGGCTTTCAGTGGTAGTTTTTTGTCTGCGAGGTCAGATACATCTCAGGACACCTCAGTCAGTGTGTGTTGACACTTACAGGAAGGAATTAGAGAAGGAGATCACTTAAGTCTCTGTCAATAATAGCTAGACTTCCAGCCAACAGCGGGCTCTCCCGAGGCTTGTGGATCTGACCAAGTGGTGTTCCAGGCACGTATTGCAGCAGTTACGGAGTTGTTAGCCATGAGGGACCAGTGCAAACTCTTCTACATCTTGGAAAGCTTTAACTCTTGTTGAAAGTTAAATACAGAAATCCCTGCATGGAGTTTGTATTGCTTCAGCTGCTCATTTCAACTAGGCAGCACGATTCTGGGTGTCTTTTCCCATGCAACTGTACAATAATTAAAGTGTAAAAAAGCTCCAAAATGTTACTGCAGACGTTTAATACACACGATCTATAGCTATCAGCCTGATTTTCTGACCAGGAAAACAGCTGGACTTTTTCCTTCAGAAGTTACTTAAGCGTTATTAAGGTGCTGATCCTCATTAGTTCCCATCCCAGATTGCTTTAACATTCTGATTTGGAAGTACTGCTCTTTGAAAAGATAGTCTAGGATCTTTATTTAATTGGTTCATCATTTAACCACAAATTAGCCAGTAAATTTGTAAATGAGTAACTTTCAAGTTTATGCTCCAAATTAGACTTATCTAAGGAGTATTTGCATTACTTTATGCAGGTGGAATAATTACCTTAGCTTACTAGCACTACCTAGCTTACTAGCACTAGATTTTCAGCTTAGATTCATTTTAGATTCTAATTGTTTAAACAAACAGAATAAGCAGATATTCTTTAAATATCAAAATGTCAAGGACTTAATTGAAGTCCGTAAAATTCTTTATATCTACTCCCCACCCTCAAGATATGCAAAAATGGCCTTATGTAGTATGCAGATAGAATCAAGTCCATTTCCCCCTTCTTTGTTAAGAGCCTTGGAAAACTGACGTTACCCTAACTCTTCCAAGGGAATCTGTATCCTCCCAATCAGTTTGCTCTAATACCATACCTTTGCAAAGCTTTTCAATATTTTTTCTTTTTTTTTTTTTTTTAATAGTTATTTTGCTATGTCTTTAGGATTTTATGGTGATGCATATGAGTGTAGGTATGGAACATATATTTGGAACCAGTCAGTCAAAGGAAAGAAAAATTAAGGGACAATGATAAAAGGGTCGAAATGATAAGTATTTTTCAGAGGTTGAAACCCAGAACTGATTAAGATAATAGAAAATACTGGGAGTAGGCAGAGTCACTGAGGCTTGAATGCTTCAATTAAAAGACAAAAAAACCGAACCCAACTTCAGAATGAAGTGTTAATTGTGATGGTTAATGAACATCTCTAAATAAGTTGGAAAATCTTTTCCCATCCAGAATCTCACACTTGTTACCAAAATGATTATTTTAAATGCCTTTGAAGTATGGTATTAAGAAATTCTGAGTCGTGGCCTACTTTACATATGCCTTTATTATGCATAAACCTTATTCTTGACAGGTGAGTCTTAACATGAATAATTTTTTTTAGCTTGTTTCAGTATGAGTATCACACTTCCCAGAATTCCAAAAGCATAACTGAATATAAGGACATTTTGATAAAAAAATGTTTATTCCTAAATTTTTGGTGTTACATGTTCAGTCTATTTTTCAATCTTCTTCCTTTCCTTCCTCCTCTGAACTTCCCCATCTCATTGCAAGCAAGAGGCTGAAACATGTTTCACTTGACGGTGTTAACATTTCTGCTAAGTGACAGCAGATTGTTTTTGTTGTTTCCAAAATTATTTAAATGAGACATAAGTAACATTGAAAAAACCCCAACCAACCACCCCTCAAAAAAAACCCACCCTCAAATAAAAAAAAAAACAACTCCCAAAACAACTGAGTTTCAAAAGTCCATGCCTTTATCTTGGGATGAAGAAAATATTAAATTTCTAAGCAGCTTGGGTATAACTACCACCTATATTATGATTTTTGAGCTAAAAATTCTCCTAAGGATATGTCTAAGCTGAAGAAACTTTGTGATGTGACTCTAGCAGTGGAACATAGCTGGCAAGTCTACTTGCTGAAGGCTGAAGTTTTGTTTCATATTCCTTTGTGGAATAAGTAACGCTGTCAAACCCACAACTCTGCCTGTGTAACTGCTGCTATGGTGGCGGCAGTTTGTTGTTTCAGTTCCGTCAGCTACTGGAAATAACCTGTGGTGGTAAGAGATGTTAGTGTGAACATGGCTCTGATCTGACTTAGGAACTGTCCACATAAGTCATGGCAGTGAAAAAGGAATTCATTTGGGGTAAAGGACTTACTGAATATGGTCTGCTACAATGACATGTGTCTATCAGCTGAGGTTAGTGTGGTAGCTGGTGGCAGAATGTTGACCTATTCATGAATGCCTTCAGGGAGACTTGGGCTATTTGAAAAGAATAAAGAAAAAATTATTTACCCCAAAATGGTTACATTTTTCCCTATTTCCCTGTTACAATTTGGCTACTGGACTCTATTCCATGGATAGAAGCATTGATGTCAAATTTCACATTTTGGTGCCATCAGTACTGACGTGGGGACCACCTCTAAAGAATTCTGTACAACAGTGCCTATAAGATGAGGAAAAAGGACTCTCTTCTGCTACCACCCAGAGAAGAGCTCCAGGTTATCTGTAGCAAGTTTATCAAAGACATCAAGAAAGCTTATGAGAGTGGAATTTAATGATGACATTTTTTCAAAATGTTGATAATCTGAAATCATAAATTACTTGGCACTGATACTGCCTTTAAATAGGAAATGTTACGTAACACTTGTCAGAAGAGGTATTTAGTCCTAAATTATCTTTTTAAGGAGCTGTTGAATTGCTGAAAAACCATGATATGGAAAACTACAAATCCTTCTATAATAGGAAAAGATGCAAGAGGAATAAAACAGGGTGGGAACTTGAAAGTGAAAGGTGAAGGTCAAGTCTGATAATTTGAACTACGTGTAGCAGAATTAAGAATCAGTTGTCTGAGAAGCTGCCTGTACATGGTGTGAAATCCTGTTCCCTCAAAACATATCCCATAGTTACTTTTGCAGCCCAGTGGGAGGAGAGGACGACTGGGTCTCACCCTGAACATGAGTGCCTCCAAGGCTGAGAACTCCAGAAGAATGATGAAGAACAATAGGGAAAGTACTTCATGGTTTTGTTACTCATCTGTATCACCGACCCCTTCAGTCCTTGGCTCAATTTAGAGTGGCCTTGCAGCTCCTGCTGCTTGTGTCACAGTGACAGTTCCTTGATAGCTGTGCAGTTGTAGAGGTGCTCGAGTATGGCAAGTTCATCTCTTCTGTTGGCAGGAGCACTTAGGATAGGTACCATTTTAGGGTGTTTTTTTGATCCCTGTCAGTATACTTTTTCCTTATATATGAATAAATTAATATGACATGTAACTAGAAAGCAAAAAGACTTCCGGAATGCTGTGTAGAAGTCTGTATAATTTTAGTTATGTAGTACAGTAGATGGGAGAAAACAGTAGGTACATTAAAAAGGTTTGTCTTGTCATCATCTTTTGTATAACCATGCTCAGATTTTTGTTTGCCCTTTGCCTGTCTCCAGTTTAAGAAATGCAATGGGGATTTTTCACTGGATATCATGTTTCCACATTTTTCTTGTAATATGTCATGATGAACTACACTTTGCTGCAAAATGGGGTGCTGTGTTTTTGTGCTATAGCCTTAACATAAATAGCACAGTCCCACTGGAACTAGTTCAGGTTTGTTGTATTTGTCTTGGTTTGACAAGACAGGAGTCTGTTAAGGAAGGTAAAAGCCTTTAGTGAACTGGAAAAGGTAAACCTCCTCCCTCTAAATTACCACAATTTTGAAATTAAAAGGCTCTCAGGCAAAGATATGGGAATAGGAATAACAGTTCTTTACTAGGAGAAATATATATACAAATGCAATTAGTACAAACAAAAACTACTGATAGAGTCAGGAACCTGGCCCCCCTGAGGAGTCAGGGTGTTGATAACAGTCTAGTTAATGGTAGCTGCAGTCTTCTTGGAGGAGCAGATGAAGTCTTGTTGAAGAGGTGATCCTGTAGAAGAGGTGTAGGTTTGCTCTGGTGAAATGTCTAGCGCTGGCAGAGATGGGCCTGGTCATCTTCTGGAAATCTAGTGGAGAACAGGTGGTTCTTCTTGGAGAAGAGGCTGTTTGATGTCTCAGAAAATGCTAATTTTATGCGGGTAGGGGTGCTTGGCTCCTCCCTCTGGG
>VXAX01001527.1:1844672-1867526 GCA_013399835.1 Leptocoma aspasia | reverse complement strand
TGGCTGAATGAACTCTTTGGTTCAGCCACTCTTAGATGCAGTACCTGTATCCCGTATTAGAAGTGCAGTAAACTTACCTGGAGCTGTGGCAGGTCTGGGGTGAAAGGGGTGCTATCTTCATGCCTTACTCATTTCATAAAAGGTGAGTGAGGCATCAGAAAAGTAGTCTCTTCCTGTTCCCCTGCTTAGTGTGTCACAACAGTCTCTCACTGTCAGGAGCAGGCACAACCCTTTGTAAAGGGGAGCATTTAGTACCCAGGATGAGGGGAGCAGCTGCCAGCCTTTGAGAACCAGAGAGTGGCTTTGTGTCTTCTCTGTGTCTGCTTGTTCTCTGCCTTCATCCTGTATGTTCCAGTTGAGTTGAAAGGAGAGCTGGGAAGTCCAGCCTGATGTCGATAAAGGGGCACATATTTTTTTTCTCTGGTTAGCAGTGAATCATCTAAAAATCAGATTATGGATTTTTGAAATTGGCTGTGCATGTGAAAGAAAGGAGTTGCCAGGAGGGTACACCCATGGGGTCAGAGGGAGGAGCCAGGTTCCCTATTGGACTGTTCTGTATGCTAAATCATCTCTTGATCTTAGTCCTGGAAAGGAATACATTACTGTTAGGAATTCCTACGTGCCATTAGAAAATTAAAAAAAAAAAAACGAACTTCTATTACAAAATTAGGAGTCTTGTTCAAGGTCTGTTTTAGATGAATGCAAATTCTACAATACTCAGAAGTGTAAATCTGATTGTTGCATTATGGATAAATCAAGGGCTTTTTAAATTTGGTATATTCAATGAGCTGTTCCAAAGTGAAAGATTGATGTGAATTGTGTCATTTTAGGGAAGTGTGACGGTAAATATGTTTATTTTCTGATGCAGCTTACTGTTCTCTGGCACTGATAGTGCATGGCGGCTTATCCTAACTCTGTCCTGAAGTGAGGTGGGAAAACTGTCCAATAATCCAGCATCACTAAGACAGACAAGGTAATGATAAATGTTTATTTTTGGAAAGGAGATGAAAGGAAACCTGTGGGTCAATAGTGTTATTTTTTAATGCTTAAATTAAAAAAAATCCCACCAACCAACCAACTTGTGCAAAACCCTATGCTTTTAAATCTAATTTAAAGTTAATTAGGCTGGGTTGATATGCCTGCAGTCAAGACTTGTATGTTGCAAAGCCTGAATAATGCATTAGTGAGCATTAACGATACTATAAACCTCACAGTTTCATCACAGTGCCTCAGCAGCAATGTGGCTGTGTTAATTGCAGGCCCCTTTTCCCTGCAATTAGGCTGTATCCACCTACCTCGTCTTATGTGTGATGAGGAGAGTGAGTTTTGTTCAATAATTGCTTGTATCTTTTTGGGCTAAACAAAGGGCTTTGCCTGAAATCTTTGCTTTGTATTAAGATAATTACCAACCCCCCCCGAAATTTAATTGCAATCTAAAGATAGCATTATACTGCATCTTTTTAATGCAAAATATTGTCACTGAAACAGTAGAGTTAGATATATACAGGTGCATCAAGGAATGTATTAAAGGCTTTAGCTGAGTGTCTTGTTTCTGGTAGGAGAGAATTTTCAGTGCAGTAAAATACACTGACTATAGCAAAATTTAATTTTTCTCATAAGACACTGTGTTATAACATCCTTAAAGGTAAAGGAAATATAGTTGCATATCTCTGAGAGTTCTTCTTGTGCAAGAGGACAAACAATAAACTTGCCTGCATGTGGCTTCAGGATTCTTGATTTGGATATGGGCTGCCTATGTTTTAAGATCTCCAGTAATTGCATTTCAAATGTTAAGATAACTGCTTCTTTAGTTGCCCCTTATTCCAGATCTATTGTTTTGGCCCTGTCCAGAGCAGTGAAAATAGGAGGAGACATTTGACTAACTACTTGGATCTCTTTTTGTGGTTTTTTTCCGTCTCATTCCTCTTTTGAGTAATTTCGCTATAGTTTCAGATTTTTAAATGTAAAGCCTTTGTGTTTTTAAATGAGATATGCTTAATACAAAATGGTAGTTTTAAAATTTTCTTACATAAAATGTTAAAAGATATAGCAGAAGTATATGCTGTGTGCTGCTGGGACACAAGGTGGCTTTGTTGCACTTCCTATTCAGTTGGAGCAGTTGTTCACCTCTTAAAACGCTGAGAGTAACAGGCTGTACTGACCATGTGTTGAGCCCAATAAGTAGCTAATGTGTGGTCTATTGGCCTGCATTTAAAAGTCTAAAATCCTGGTTAAAATATCCCAATCAAAATTTTTAAAAATTAAAAAATTGTGTACCTTCCTTTCTGGAGAGGAGCCCTCAGGGACTTCTGATCATCCATGTGATAAAACCAATATTTAGCTCTGCACTTATTTGTTCAGGAAATAATACATGATTCGCTTGATCCCGTTAGTAAAGCCACCTGAGAACCTGAAATCTTTGAGATAAGATAGTTGTTCTGGCAGTCTTTTCTTAAATGAAAAAAAAAAGCCATTTGTTCCTTTTCATAATAGGGGGGGCATGTAAAAGTAATCTAATTAGGTGATCATGTAAAGCTTCAGAACTGTCATCAGATAGATTAAAATAACTAGCTGAAGTGTTTTTAATGTTTTGCTGCTAACAGGTCTGCGGGCGATAAGGAATCCACCATGAATGGGCAGCTGGACTTAAGTGGGAAGCTGATCATCAAAGCTCAGCTTGGGGAAGATATTAGGAGAATCCCTATTCATAATGAAGATATCACCTATGATGAATTGGTGCTAATGATGCAAAGAGTTTTTAGAGGAAAACTTCTGAGCAATGATGAAGTCACAATAAAATATAAAGATGAAGGTAAGGTTTAATTACTGCTGTTGAGGTTTAATTGACTACTGTTCCTCTGATATGGTTTATCTATGGATAGAAACTTTGAAATTCACCTTTTAGAATTGTCCAATGTCAATGTTACGGGCAAATACAAGCGATTTAGTGTGAAATCTTTTTCATTAGATAATAGAAGCTGTATCTTGTTATGCTGTTATGCTCTCTTAACAGCATTTCCCCAATTTTTTTCCTGAAATATTTCCTCAATTTTTTCTCTCTGAAAGTGCACTTTTTGCTGTTGCAAGAAGTTGATTGCATGTTTCTCTTCTGTTCATTCATTTAACCTTTTTTTTTTTTTTTTGAGTTTTCAGTGGGTTTGAAGGTGAAAAGAGAATAAATATGTATGACCTAACACAACTTCTTATAAGACTGAAAACTTGATTTATGTGGTAGTAATTCTTGATTGTTTTTCTCCGTCCGTAAAGATTAGAAAAATAATTTTAACTTGAAATATGCATTAAAAGTTATCTTTCCTCTCTGGGACCATTTGAATCTGTTGCACATTGGTTGTTCCAAAGAAAATATTGATCATTAATGTTAAAACAAACATAACCTTAAGGACTTCCACTGAATGAAGAGAGCCCTATTTGAGATACATAGAGACAGAAAGTTGTGATTGGAGGGCTTTTCCTCTTTGAATGTCAATGGGGCATGGATAAGTTACTCAATTTGGGACAGAGGGATGGTGCTTATAAAATGAAACTTGGAATGAAGGGATAAAATCCAAAGTCTCTTAAAGATTGATGATTATATGATTGCACAGTAAAAAGTGCCATGTTACTGAAGCATTCAGGTCAATTTCTCTTAATAGCCCTTGGAACCTTTAGTGCTGCCTGTGCTGCCTAAAATGTCAACTTTTGTTCGTATATCTAAGCAATAAAATTTCACTTTGAGTAACCCTGAGACAATTTTTTGAGGTTCATGAAGTTTTTGAGATGCTGCTTATCAAAATTGTAAGTAGGTCTTGGGTCTTGACCAGTATTTTGGGTCTTGATCTCTAGTGAGAGGGAGCTCAGAGGTTTTGTGGTTTTGTTTTCCCTCTTACCACATTTTTTTTCTTTCTGAAATGAGAAAGGTGAGAGGAGATTGGATGCTTTTTCATTAGATTAAAGCTTTGATTTGCTTTGGTTTTTTTGCATTCTTACCTGTGCTTTAAGTATGGTCCTCTGGGGTTTTTGGTGTATACTGCTCTATTTTATTCAAAATAAGATAATGCTGTATGATGGAGACAGTAATTACAGTTTCATTCTTTGGTTGTCTTTCACAGTTTGGAGACTTCCTACTTTTACTTTCGGTTTTCTTTGTCTCAGAATTGTATTTGGTTTGCATAGCCAGGTTTTGGTCAGTGGCAGGGGCTACAGGGAGGCCAAAGCCAGGCAGCTCCAGGACAGACATGCCACTGGCCAAGGCTGAATCAGTCAGACATAGTGGTAATGCCTCTGTGGTAACATACTTAAAAAGGGGAAAAAGCAAAGTTATGGGACAGATGTAGTTTAGGCCAGAGAAGAGAGGAGCGAGAATATGTGGGAGGAATAACTCTGCAGACACCAAGGGCAGTGGAGAAGGAGGGGCAGGAGGTACTCCAGGCAGCAGAGCAGAGATTCCCCTGGTGCCCATGGTGCAAGGGACCATGGTGAGGCAGAATGTGCCCCTGCAGCTCATGGAGGTCCATGGAAGTGCAGAGATCCGCCTGCATGGAAGTGCGGCCTTTGGAGGAGCCTTACACCAGAGCAGCTGGATGCCTGAGAAGAGGATGTGACCCCATGGGAGGCCTGTGCTGAAACAGATTCCTGGCAGGACCCATGGAGAGAGAAGCCCATGCTCAAGCAGGGTTCCTGGTAGGACTTGTGACCCTGTGGGGGACCCATACTGGAGCAGGCTGTTCTTGAAGGACTGCACCCAATGGAAAAGTGACCCACGTTGGAGCAGTTCCTGGAGAACTGTTGCCAATGGGATGCACTCACATTGGAGAACTTCGTGGAGGACTTTTCCCATGGGAGGAGCCCCAGGCTGGAGCAGGGGAAGGACTCCTCTGCCTGAGCAGTGGCAGAAACCATAACCTTCATTCCCTATGCCCCTGTAGCACCAGGGGAGGAAGAGAGGGAGCTAGAAAGGAAGGAAGGGTTCAAAGGTGAATTATCCTGCTCTGATTTTGACTGGTAATAAATTCAGTTAATTTCCCCAAGTTGAGTCTGTTTTGCCCATGATGGTAATTGATTTGTGATCTCTCCCTGTTCTTATCTCATATCTTGTCCTGTATGTTCTCTGCCCTGGCCACTGTGGAGGGGAGTGATGGAGTGGCTTTGGTGGGTACCTGGCCAGGGTTAACCTGCCCCATGGAGTGTACTACATTCCACTGTGATTCCACAGAATCACAGAATCTCAGGGTTGGAAGAGACCTGTAAGATCATCGAGTCCAACCAGCCCTAACACTTCAACTAAACCATGGCACTGAGTGCCACATCCAGTCTTTTTTTAAACACATCCAGGGATGGTGACTCCATCACCTCCCCGGGCAGGCTATTCCAGTTCTTGATCACTCTTCCTGTAAAAAACTTTTTTCTTATATCTAACCTAAATCTCCCTTGACACAGCTTGAGACTGTGTCCTCTGGTTCTGTTGGTTGCTGCCTGGAGAAAGAGACCGACCCCCACCTGACTACAGCCACCTTTCAGGAAGTTGTAGAGAGTGATAAGGTCACCTCTGAGTGTCCTTTTCTCCAGGCTAAACACCCCCAGCTCCCTCAGTCATTCCTCACAGGGCTTGTGTTCCAAACCCCTCACCAGCCTCGTTGCTCTCCTCTGGACGCGCTCAAGCATCTCAACGTCCTTCCCAAACTGAGGGGCCAGAACTGGACACAGCACTCAAGGTGTGGCCAAATCATCACTACTGTAAACAAATAAAAGTTCTTACTATCAGAGGTAGTTGCAAGTGGTCAAGGAAAAGGTTAACAAAGCTGTTATATATGTATGTTTGCCTGTCATATGAGAGCTGTTATATCCTAAACTTCATTTCAACTAAGCTAAGATTCTTCTTTAAATCTATTTCAGGCATTAGATGCATTGGAATATATACATTCTAGCTATTTCTGTTTTGTTACTTATCCCCGCAGACCTGCAGGAGTGCTTGTCTGGATCTGTTATGAGGAGATACCTTAAACTGGTCTAATGATGTCCACTATTTCCACAGCCTCCATCTGTGTCTTCTCCGAATTCATGTGCACAGTCTTTGAGTGTTCAAAGAATATTTCATCTACCCCTCCATATTCCTACCTTATATTTAGGTTATGTGGTGCTTTTATTAATTGCCAGAGAAAAGAAGCCTCAGGTTGAATGCTGCTTCGTGAAGTCGTTTTATATACAAACTTTCAAATTCCTGAGCTAAGGAAATTGCTCTGCTAGATGTGAAACAATTTTCATGTCCTATTTAAAGTTCTTGAATGCACAAAACCCAATGTCAGCTAAAAGACCCCAACCCCAGACAAACTAATGAGGACTGTCAGCAGTGAATTTGTGTGAATCAAAGAGTAAAATTGCATCTTAAGCACATGTTACTGAGTTACCCATGCTAAAAGGCCCTATAGAGCCAGGAACTTTACTTTTTTTTAAAGTTATGCATGAATTTAAAACAGAGGGTGTAACGTGAGATTGGCCTTTTTGCTCTTGTTCTTCATTACCTTGTAATAGAAGATTGTTTACTCATACTGCATGTATTCAACCTACTGTGCTAGTCAGTAATCTCGCATCCTTTGGTAAATTTACCAGAGTGAAGGAAAACTACATTTTGATGTAGTGTGGTTTTTTGATTGTGTAGGGTTTTGTGTTTTGTTTTTGTTTTTTCAAAAGTGGGCTAAATGAGAAATATGAGGGTGGACACGTTTAGTAGATAATGAAGCTTAGTAGATGAGGGAACAGCTGGCAGGGCGAAGGAATGAGGCAGATTTCTAATGTCATGAAGGTTGAAATACATCATGGTGATGCAGCATTAATGCTGAAATACCTTGCAGTCCAGTGGTTAGTTAAGGGAGTCACTAGCTTATAGAAAGAAAAAAATTATAATTGGCATAACAGAGAATGTGATACATGGGAAATTGTAGAGAGGGAAAGCTGTGTCCATTGTAAAAATGAGAAAGATAAATTCTTAAAATAACAAGATTAGAAGGGAAAAGAAAGGAAAGTCTGTTTTAATTGTCAACAGAAAATAATTAACATTGTGTAATTCTATCTGTGTCATGGTAGCAGAAATTAAGCTTCACTGGCTTTCCTTAAGATGAAAAGTTTTTTTGCTAAATCTAATATATTTAAATTGTCAGACATTTCTATGGCTTGATGTATACCTTATGAATCCTAGCATATACTCGGATAATAATTTGATGGCTGTGAATAGGAATCATAGAAGTGATTATATGCATTTAACAACATTCTGTACTTGTTGCTTCTCAGCCTTTTTTTTCCTGCTAACAATTTAAAATAGAAAATTTATTCATTATTCTTAATGTCTTCAACCTAAAAGTTAAAATAGGTGAGGGAGAATTAAGATGGAATGATCCCAGTTCTTTTTGTTGACGTTAATCCATGTAAGCCATGTGTATTGATGTGTATTTTCATTTCACTGTGCAGGATAGACTTTAGAACATGCATCTTTATTCAGGCAAATGTTTGCCTGAATATGCATCTTTGTTCAGGCAGTGAATCTGAGTGTTGACTGGTATGACAGAAGAGCATCAAAAGATGGTTTGTCAATGTTGTGGATTTCTAAGAGAAGTAATTCTCATTTATTGTGTTATCATGATAATAAGGAATAGAAGGGCTTTGTGTTAAGACACCGGTGGACTTTGGTATCAGCATTTAGGAAAGGTTACTGAAAAGCTGGAGAAAGTGTTTGAGTTGGAGGGAGCACACACCTCATCACATCCCTCTTTACTGCCAAAGCAAAAAAAGATCTGTGTAACTTTGATAAAGTCTGACTGTCCAAGTCCTGTTATGGATCATAATGGCGAACAGGGACACTGATCCTCCTCTTCCTGGCACTGGCGAGGTGGCACCAGTGCGGCTGCATGTCTGTGCTCACTTTTAATGTGTACACTCCAGGGCAAAAAGAACTTGCAAAAGCTGCAGAGGGGTCCAGCAGGGTGTGGTGAGGACAGGGAGGGGCTTTGTGCTGATGGCCTTCAGGGAGCATTGGAGGGAGCTGGGCTTATTCACTGTGCTGCAGAGGGGGCTGAGGGCAGAGCCAGTGGAAAGGGAGTTGCAAAGACCATTGAATGTGAGCAATTTGCAGTAGCACCAGATGGCAGCAGCCAGAAATTGCAGTTTGAGAGGCTGAGCATGAGTTTTGGCCAGGAGGGCAGTGTGTCACTGGAGCAGGCTGCCTGGTGGGGTTTGGAGCCCTTGTTTCTGGAGACTTTCCAGTCTCAACTCAGAGAATCCATGACTGATACTGCTATCAATAGATGTCTTTTGAGATTGTGAAAGTGAAAACAGGACATTAAAAAAAATCTTGGGAGGCAACAGTATTTCTTTCAGGAAAACTTGAAAATTATTTCATATGCCGTCACTTTATTAGTGTTTGTAACTTAATTTTGTTAGAAAACACCTTCTTTGAAGACTGACAGGCACTGTGAGAAGTTATTAATAGTACTTACTTAAGAAAGCGTTCCGTTGCAGAGGTGTTACTTGTAGTCAGGGATGACAAAACTATAATATGTAGTTCTTCAAATTCTGAGCTGTTTTTGACTTGATATTATGTTTTTTATGACTGTTCGTACTGAAGCATTAATTTATTTGACGATTTTAACCGTAACTTAGATACAGTTCGCCCTTGTCATCAGTGTGTAAAGAATTTACATACACTCAGAATTTTTAGGCAGTAGTCTGTAACAGAAAACATGTTCCTGTGTCTGTCCACAGATCCCCCTTGCTACAGTGTTTTGTGGAGGAGCCTGGGCAGCCTGGAGTTGGCTGTGTTCCAAGCTGTGTGGCATTTATCTAAACAGTGTTGCTTTTCAAGGTGAAACTTCACTAGATGGTGTTTCACCTCAGTTCCCAGATATCAAACTGCTCAGGCAGGAAGCGTTCCTGCTATGCCTTGTGCCCGTACACGTTTTCCTGATAATGTGCTCCCACTCCTTCCTTTGCACTGCTTAGCATGGGTTAATTTAAGCTATGAATAACCTTTTGAACATGTTAAACATCAGAAAATCTGTCCTGCCAAAGACAATAGTCTTGTTTTAGTTGTGATTTTGTTGAGTAAGCAAAGATGTTAATGTAGCTTTCCTTGACTCAACTTAAAAATCGTGAGAGACCAGACTTAATGGGAACTTGGTATCTCCTTTGAGGATTAATACGATTAAAGGTGATCAGTGCTTTGTGCATAGCCCTTTGTATCTTAAGAATAAATGATCCTATCCAGTTCTAATATAGTTCCTGTGACAGATGGCAATGTGCAAATTCATTAGGATCCTCTGACATGCAACATGGAAGAAATCCATGCCTAAGAGTTGTTACTTCGTGTCAAATTCCTGTTTGAGAGAAGTTTTCTTCTGACTACTTTGGCATCTTCGTGTCTTCATACTTATTTATGTGTTAAAGCTGAAGAGAAATCTTTACTATTCAATTCTACACATGAACTTTGTTTTTCAGCAAGGGAATGGTAATAGTCTTGCAACTCATGTTATGAATATAACCTCAAGAAAGGTTATAGACATTTGAAATTTTATTTTGATTTTTAAAAATAGAATTGGGTTTGGCTTGTGCCATTTATCTGATTCTTGTCTGTTGATGAACAGCACGGTTCTGGAGCCACTTGGGAAAGGCATTTCACTTTTAACTAGTAGCATCATTCTTCCTGGTGCTGGGCTTTGTGAACTCTTAGCTCTAATATTCCATCCTGTACGTAAACATAAAAGAATGATGAGCTACATGGAACATCAAAGGGCTAATGTCAGAAGACTCCCTTTTGGAGCCAGTCATCCTTCTGTCTTACCTTCTGTGCACAATTTCTCTGCACACTGATTCTTGCAATAAAATAATAATCATTTTTGCTGGTGACTTCACAATCAAATAAGAAAATTATTTGTGAGTAATGAAGGAACACTTCTGTCCTGATGCGAAGCTCAGTAGTCATAGGCTATGATTTTAATGTAACTTTTTCTTGTTCTTTTCAGATGGAGATCTTATAACAATTTTTGATAGCTCAGATCTCTCCTTTGCAATTCAATGCAGTAGGATACTTAAGCTGACATTGTTTGGTAAGTATAGAAGACTGTATTTTTCTATTTCTTTTAAATAATATTTATTAAAATTCAGGCAGTGGACTTCACTGAGAGGTACAAAAAACTTTAAATTTGTCACCTCAGAAGGTGAAGAAAATACAATCAGTAAGTTGGAACTGCTGAGTTAATACATAATACCTGTTTTCTCTTGATGTTTTTCATGAGACTTCCAAATTTAATGGAAACAGAAACTACTGCTTTTTGTACTTGCTCAAAGTATTTGGCCTGTGTGTATATATATGTAATCAGTGGTTCTTTCTTCCTTAGTGCTCTTTTCCATGTTCTCTTCCACTCTCTAGCATTTGTGGGGTTTTCTTCACAGGTGCATGAGAATTTGAAGCTGACACTTACCTTGCAGTGTACACTGTTCCAAACCAGTGTTAGTTGCTTGGAGCTGAATAGATTTTAACATTTATCCTTTAGCCTGTCCTGGGTTGACAAACCAAAACATAGCCTTTGTGTAAAAGTTCTTTATTTTCAAGCTACTGTAGGTAACTTAGCATGTAGTTCCAAGCCTTTAACTTGGACACTGACCTTATTCATGAATTGCAGCAGTGTTGTGTGTGCTGTGTTAGTTCTAAAGAGACAGCTTTCCAGAACCACTGCAACATTCAGGCTATATTCAGGGAAACGAGTAAACAATGCAGACACTTACTGTGAACTTTGCTTTGATACTGTAGCTCAGTTGCTGAACTGAGATTATATTAAAGGAACAGTAAGCTCTAGAATGAGTTCAGTCTGTGTGGACTAAACTTTGTCACTTTGAACTCGACAAAGGATGATGATGCTACAAGCAAGTAAAAGTTGGAATTTTTTTGGTCATCTTAAACTGGATGTTACTGCAGTCTTAAGATTATCTAATTGCTGTTTTGCAGTGAATGGCCAACCAAGACCCCTAGAATCTAACCAGGTGAAGTACCTGCGCCGAGAGCTGATAGAACTTCGCAATAAAGTCAATCGTTTACTGGACTGTTTAGAACCACCAGCGGAACCAGGGCTTTCCACTAATCTGCCTGAGAGTGGTAGGCAGCCTGGCAAAGAGTTGTTTGCTTTGATTTGCAGAGTGGTGTGCTGTTTAACAAAGTGAAACATGGATCATTCTTAATTGTTGCTTGATGGCCCAGAACTTAATTTTTAATGCTTTAGTTATTTCAGAGACAGAATTTTTGTTCAACGTGTCTGGAGTAAAGCCCTGAACTAACTTAGGAACAAAACTTCAGAATCCAAGGTTTTGTTGCAATGTATGAGAACACTGTAACTAACACCTGTGAACCCCAGCAATGTCTTGAGAGGGCTTTTAGCCAAATTAATAGTTTATTGTTGCTGAAGGGTTCTTGCTCGCCGTTGAATAGTCCCTCTGCTTACTTTGGGCTAGCTCTGGTGCTTGTGTTGCTAAGCAAGTTTGATTCACTAAAGCAGTAAGAAGTGAATTCAGCAAAAATTATATCCACTTTTTTTGCCAGGTTAGGAAATTGAATCCACACATTTTGCGCTCAGACCAGCATCAGAGCTGTCTCAGGGTAAGCAGCACAAGGGTGCAGGTAGGGGTGGGAAAAGATTTTTGAGGGAGGGAAAAATGGGAAAGAAAGTCTTATTCTCACAGTTTTGAGGTATTGATCTCCTAGCTTAGGTCAGGTGTACTGCAAATACTGTATCTCTGTGTGCTTAACTACAGAGTTGAGGTAAGCTGGACAGAAAATAATGGCACAAAGTCATGAAGTACAGTGCTCTGAGTAAAGAGATGAACCAGGAAAATCAGCCTGCCTTTTAGGAAATGTTGCTTTTGTATTTGCACTTTGAAATTTTACTGCTTTTGCTGCTTAAAAAAATCCCAGCCCTGTTCCTACAATATATGCAATTAGTAATTTCAGTGGAATACCATGGATTCTGGTTACAAACTGTTTGGAAGGAAGTTAGAGTGATGATCTAAGAGTGTAAACAAAACTAGCCAGTCTGTATCTCTCTGTAGTTGTTTGCTTTTAACAGAAAATGTAGTACTATTAAGTAAGGCATTTGAGCAATTCAGTTACGTGTATAGTTGCGAAGATCTCAACTTCACCTGTCAGCTTAGGAAAAATTAGTGGAGAAAGGTAGAGTACAAACCAGAAACTGCAGCTGATAAAACACCACAATAAGTTGGAACTACTCTGTATGTTTTCCTAATTTTGAATTCTTTGTGGGCAATTCATTTGTTTGAAGCAGGAGCTTTGTGCCTTTGAATTTCAGATATATGATAATATCACATGATATATGATATTGATAGTCCACAGTGTTAGTGTATCTTTAAGTAACTGTGAAAGAAACCTAAGGCTTGTGATCCATCCCAGTTTCAGTGATTCTTCACTGCTATTCTAACATGCACATTTCAACAGTTAAATTTACGAAGGCCCCCAAGGGTGCGATGCTGTGGTTGCTGTAGTGCCGTGTGTGTGTCCTGGTGTTTCAGTTCTGGAGAGCTGGTAACTGGGCGTTTTGCTTTGTAGATGCTGTAGATGGTAGGGAAGAAAAGCCTGCTGCTGCTGACGCTAATGTTAAGCCATCCACTCAAGTTATAGCAGCGAGCATGTCTGCATTCGATCCGCTAAAGAACCAGGATGAAATCAGCAAGAATGTCATGTCAGCCTTTGGCTTGACAGATGATCAGGTGTCAGGTAAGGATGTGGCTGGTGAAAAGGAAAGCTAAACCTGTTCATAATCACTGACTCCAGTTTTGATTTGTAACAAAGCATTTGTATGTTGGATGTATTAAGCTGTGTTCTGTTTTCACTATGTCTTTTCAGAATTCTGAAACTTGCTATGTTAAGGTGTTGTATCTGTGTGCTAACTTTTGTATACAAAATATTGAAATGTTGCTGTTGATTTTAGCATTGTGTTTTAGCTTGGAGTACAAAATGGCTTCAGGTTTTTTTTAATTTGAATGACTTAAAGCTATTGTGTGGACTAAATTATTTGATATCTGCCAGTGATGGAAGAACTCACTGCTCTGCTTTAAGGTTTGATCTTGCAGTTCATGTTCTTGGCTTGTGCTTCTGCTGTTTGGGTCATTCAGAATGTGTTGTATGATCCCACCTTTTCTCTGTTCATTCTAGAAGTAAATAGAATCAACTTTTTCACTGTTAACAGAAAGGAATAACATACTTGTCTGAATTATATTCATTTTTGAAAAGCTGGAGGACTGTTGGCCCTAGTAATAGAATGCTAAGCATATGAAAACTGATTATACTAAAGTGAATGCTGTCAACTTCAGGCAGGATAACTGAAGCTAGAAAAGCAATGTAGAATGTGATAAGGAGTGTGATGCAGAACTTAGGGAAGTGATTTTGCACAGAACCTGTGCGGGCCTGGCAAGGTTTAATTGTTCATTGAAACATGGAAATGAAACTGCTGTTAGCTAACATGACTCAACTCCAAAGCAAGTGAGCTTTATATCATGTGTGAACTAATGATACAGATGAGCAAACCAGTAGGAACTGGAGCTTGTTCCTCCAGTATGCCTGCCATGGCAAAAACATGGAGTAAAAGGAATGGATCTGCACTGTGTGATTGTGGCTGTGCAGGATCCACAGTTGTACACACAGACAGTGGTTGACTTCAATACAAAGTACAGGTCTGTGGATCAGGCCTATTGTGTGATCTCTTCCTCTGTGGTACATTTTGGGTATTGTGACAGCATGGTTCTTTCACAAACCAGATGGTACTTGAAAACTTGCAGTGGGCTATCCGAACAAGTAAGCAAAGCAAGTGAAGCACAACTTGCAGAAAATTTGAGTTAATTTTTGATTGAGTGGTTTTGTCCGTGTCAGTTAATGTTTTGATCAGTGATATTTCAATATTTATGTCTCCATAATTCTTCTGAGAGAGTGAAATGACTTGACCATTCTGTGAATGTACAAAGAACTCCAGAGAGGACCATTTAAGCAGGGTATAAGAAGTCCCATTTCTAAAGCCATAATCCTGCAGTTATGTATATAAATGCAAATCAAGTAGTAGGCAGATTTAATTAACTTTCCCCTTATAAGGTTAACATGAAAACACAATTAGGGGCTTGTTGGATGCATATTTACATTGTGTAAATATAACTATCTCAAAATTGCAAATGAATTGGCAGCAGTTCTAGTACTTGTGCTTAACTTAAAGCGTGTATTTGAAAGTAGTGTCTCTTAGCATTCATACAGTTGGAAAGATCCAGGTTTAAGCTCCCTTGTTTCTAACAAAATATTTTGCATTAAATTGTAGTGTGTTTCATATGTGTGTTTCAGAACTTCTTACTAATGTAGGGAAAATCTGAATTCCCAGTTTCCATGCTGTCTTTGGGTGTCAGCTGGAATATTTTCAGAATCAGCAGAGCAGACAATTGCTTTTAGACTGAAGCCTGCCATATCCTGTCTGGGAGTGTGATTTTAACACCTCTTTGGAGGCTTTCTGTTCACATGCATTTGACTGTCAGTAAAATACTTTGTGGCCTGGTCCATGGTTTCACAGTAAGATGCTAATCCGTTTGGATGGTTCCATGCAACCTTTTACCTTTCCTCCAGATAAGAAAAAATAGGTAAGTGCATGTTGTGTCCAAACAGGGCAACTCTTCAGTGTGTGTGTGTGCAAGGTTAACACTTGAAGCTGTTGAAAAAATATGCTGTCATATGCAGGGTTTTATCTCACAAATGAGTCACATTCCTCAAAATAATTAAATCTGAGTGACCTAGAGATAGATGGAAAATTCCACCCCCACCCCCCCCGCCCCAGTATTTTCAAATTAAAGTTTAGGTGTGCAAATATACACTTAATTTTAGCTTGGGTATGACACACCTATAAATCTGAAGTAGAAAAACTGTTAAAAACATTGCAATGGAGGGGTCCTGGTTTAGAATTTTTAAATTTCAATTCGGTGTTCCTTTCACATACTGTGTTTTGTTCTTGTTTCTCTAGGACCACCCAGTGCCCCTGCAGAGGAGCGATCAGGAACGCCGGACAGCATCGCTTCCTCCTCTTCTGCAGCCCATCCCCCTGGGGTTCAGGCACAGCAGCCACCCTACCCCAGCACGCAGCCACAGACGGGGCAGGTGGAAGGTAAGCAGTGTGCTTTTCTACTGTCCAGGATGTTAAGGATGGTGTCTGATTCTGCCTTGAATCAGCAGACCCAAAGTGGATACCAAGCTGCAAATCCATGTGTGCCCCTAGGCAGAACAGCTTTTGTCCTCGCTGCCCGTGCTGGTCCATACAGAAACAGCAGGTGGAGCAGTGGCTCTGTTGGAGAGGGCGAGTGCTGTAACACAGAGAATTGTCATGGTGTATGTTTTCTGCTTGCATCTGTGCTCGTGTCATACACTGTGGGGTGTGTCGAGCTTTCACTCAACTAACAGTTTGTGGATTTCCTGGTTTAGGGACTTGTCTGCTATGTATTGGAGCTGTTGTTTGCTCACCATTTCTATCTACAGACTGGAGCTAGTTTTTCATTGCTTCCTTTTTGTGTATGGCTGTGTGCTTGTCAAGTTAAACCCTGTAACCATCTTAAATGCATGGTGGTTCCTTATAACTCCGGAGAGCTCAGCTGGCTCTCCTTCAAAGTTTAAGTTCTTAACTCTGGTATTCAGATTTGTTTGCACTATGCCCTTAAAAGTGCTATTTAACTTCTCACAGTTTACCTATTCTGAGGTTTCCTACGTTTGGGCATCATTTCTTCTGGTGCTATTTTCTAAGTGCACTGAGCCTTCAGACCTTCACACTTCTGGATTAAACTGTCTGTGAAATAACCTGCTTTGTTACTTCTTCCTCCATATGAAGAATAATATAAAATTGTTTCTGTGCTGGTGTAGGCACAAGTGAGAGCCCCCTGATGCTTGCTTTACTTATGTACACATACTCAGACACGTGTGAGGTGGTGGTCACAGTATCCATAGTCACTTGGATTGTCTTGCCTGAAGGGAATAAGTAATATTTTGATTGAGCAGAGCATTCGAACAGCTGGTACTTACGTATAATATTTGAAGAGGTATGAATACTGTTGGTTGAAGTGGAGCTTATGAAACACTTCTTTTGCTGCTTTCAGCCTTTTCTTGCTTATTAGTCAAGTGTTAAAATACAGCAAGAGGCATCTTTGTAGCTTAAAGATAGAGCAGTTTGGTGTTTATGTGTGAAAGTTACTTTTGCAAAAAAGGGCTTCAGGTTCTTCTGTTGGCAGCCAGAAAATTTAATGTTCCGAAACCATATTCTCAGTTACTGAACTTGCATTTTATGAGTTTAGTTTTTTTACTTTAGTTTAGTACAGTAAGGTAAGAAGTTTTAAGTGTTGCTGTTAAACTGGAGCTGAAACAAAGAAGTGAAACACTTAAAAGCACTAGCTTGGAATCCTGTAGGGCTGCTAACACCAGGGAAGGGGAAAGTATTTGTTTCAGTAGAACTCATCTTACTTGGGGAGAAGATGTTATGTAGGCTCATGTATCAGAGTAGATGTAGTGATTTTTCTAAACTTGGGTCAAGGAAAGTATAGTGCAACAGTATTAATTATAAAGGGTTTGATCTGTAGTTCTATGTAGTTTTTATTATTGCTACTGCAATCTTTTAAGTATTGATTATATTTTCTTCACTCTGTGGTTCAGTCTTTGGGAAGAGATTAGTAATAACTTTTGTCTTTGCTCATTAGAAATTAGAAATACATTGCTTATGCTGTGCATTGTATGTATGTGGTAAACAGCAGTCTCTCACCAAAGCTGGGTAATGTAAGTGCCATTATCAATTTTATTCCAAAGTGTTCAAAGACTTTTCTTTGAAACATGGAGTAGTTTTCTATACTCCACTGAGGTTTGATAGCACCTCAGTGGTAATTTGGGGGCTTGTGCTGTCCCCACAGAGCCATAACCCAGCCAGAACTTGGGATAGGTTTTGATTGTTAGGTTTTCAACAGGATGGACTCACATAAATGGCACTGCTGGTGAACAGCAGGTTCTGCTAGAAACTAGTTTTGAAACTAGTTTGAAATTATTAGTTCACTTCATAAAAAACCCCAAACTCCCCAAGCTCTGCTTCCCCCATACACTTTCCCAGTATTTTGAAGATAGAAGTAAACTGGTGATGCAAATCATGTGTCAGTCATTCTGATGTATCAGGGTTTATTTATTAATGGCTTTCTCTGCCAGTAAATGCTCTGATGATTGTGACTGGTTATTAGGTTGTTACATGTGAATATCAAGTCACCTCACTTCTGTGTGCTGATACTACTGAAGGGCTGCCTCCCTTGAGAAGTTTTCAGCATTCACTAATTTGAATTAAATCAATCCAGCAAAAATGTTCTAGGACAGTGCTGTGTCTTGTGGCCAGTGTTTTTTACCACTAGATTCCGTCCTGAACACACACAAGAAGCAATTATATACAGATGTGGATGCTTTTTTAGTCTTTGCTGAAATACATGTGAAATCTCAGTCCAATAAGCACTCATGATCTTCTAGGGAAAAGAGTGTTGTGTGAATATATGTAAATGGTCTATATTCTGAATCAGACTAAAAGTCTTTTTCAGTGCACGGGAACAATGGTAAATGCTGGCAGACCCTTCACTGCAATAAGCACTGCTAAGTACAAAACCAGACATAAATGCTGTAGCTCATCTAGTTTTCAGAATAAAAATCCAGAGAGAGAAAAGACTCTGTGTCTGAGGACCCATAGGATCCCTGCCTGTATTCATGGCTGTAAATTAAGAATGTTTTCTTAAAAGGCACTGGAACACCTCTCTGTTCCTCACTAAAACGTCAGCCCTGGAGAAGGCAGCAAGCCTTCTCAGAAACCTTCGGTAAAACTCCGTGCTGTTTCTTTGCTATCCCTTTACCTGGGATTTCCAGCAGGTGCCAGTGTGGTGTCTCTGTTAGCCTGTAGGGAATTATCCTAAGGTAGGCAGCCTGCTGGTTATTCTCCCAGAACTTCCCCATGTCAAATGAGTTTCAGAAAGAGAACTTTGAGTTTCTAATTCTTAATTATCAAGCTAACAGGCTTAAATTCTCTTCAAGCCTTGTGTTTTGCACTCTCATCATCCCACTATAATTGCACACTAAATAATATTTTAGGTGACTGCATCAATATAAAGTATTCTAAACACCTTAGTGTGAATATAAAATACTGTTACTTTCAGCTGCATATAATACAGATAAAAAAAGAAATAAGGAGTTACTTTAAATCAGTGTGGACAGGGGTGTGTATGGGAGGACTTGGAGCAGAGTTGAGTTGCTTTTGTCTCTGTGCAGCTCCGAAGATAGAGTTTGCAGTCTGTTTATACAGTCTGCTGATCTTTGCAGAATGAATAATAGTACAGTAACAGTTCATAATAGTAAAGTTTCCATGTCTGCTTCAGTTCAGCTAAGCTTTAGTTTTGGCAGATAATTGATTTTGTTCTTTGGCTGTGACTTTCTGGATTGAAAAACAGCAGAAGCATAAAGCCTCAACAGGACCCATAGGTTGTCTAAAAAAATATTCTGCCTCTTCTGGCCAAGAAATTGAAAACAGTGAATGTAGGAAAAATAAGCATTGACTTGGACTACCAAGTTTAAGAATGTATGGTTTTATTTTTGCTTCGGGTGTATACCGCTGGGTCTCTTAAGAAAACTTGGCGATCCAAAGAGATGGATGTCTTATCTGTAGAATGTGGTCAGCATAAATAATGTACCACTTGCTTACAGTACTTGGTTGCAGAAATGGTCTTAAAAACCTAATCTAAACAGACAGTCTGAGGACATGTTTAACTTTTGAAGTACTTTAATTTACGGTGTAAGTTCTGGAGCAATTATGAAGGTGTTTAAAGATTCCTGGTCTGTTACCCACCAGAGTAGTGCTAGCTAAGGTGCGTAGCTTCTGGCAGCCTCTGGGAACGTGCAATAGTAAGCCTCACATAACTCTTTAGATAAACTTTATTTAGTCAGAACAACATGTTTCAGAAACTAAAATCTGTACTTTGATGTCATTGGGTTTGTTTCTGTGATGCTGAACTGTCAGGGTATCATTCGCTGTAATGCACCAGGGCACTGGGCTTCAATGAAATGCGTTTTTAATCCCTAGGTCAGATGTATCAGCAGTACCAGCAGCCTGGTTACCCTGCTCAGCAGCCGCAGGCTCAGCCCCAGCAGCAGTACGGCGTGCAGTACCCAGGTAAGCAGCTCTGCAGCAGCAGCTCAGCTGCCGGACCTTTCCTGCAATGCCTGACCCTGTCGGCTTCAGTTCCTGACCCTGTGGGGCAGGTCAGGGTGCTGAGCTGCCCAGATGCCTGTGTTCCCAGATGCCTGTTCAAAATAATCCAGTTATGGGAACTGGCACAATTCAGAAATTGCCAGGAAGAGAACACTGTAGCTGTTTATGTTGTTCATATGTAGTCAAAGTTTAGTCCTACTTGATTGTGACCAAAGGCTGACCTCGTTACTAATCAGCAGAATGCCTTCTTAGAAAGACAGGCAAAATGAATCACCTGAAGGGTGAGCAGCCTTCAGGATTATATTCTGCAGGCATGGGATTCTAGCAAGTAAGTGACTAAACATCCCAGTTTAGCTTCCTTAAATATCGAAGGTGTCTAAAGATGGCCCTATTTCTTGCATCTAGAATGATCTCAGTGTCCAAAATTTACTGGTGTAAACACTGTAGTTGTCATTCAGTAAATCCTTGGCTATTAAACATACTGTAAATACCAGAGAAATTTTCAAGTGATAGTTTTTCTTTTTTAGGTTTTGATTTTGCTGATACCTTAAGTAAAGGTGCCAATAGACTTTTAGCAGAAGAATATTTTAGTGCACTAGAGGTTTATGTGCAGTATGTGCAGTGAAATATGAAAAACTGGCTTTGGTGTATACTCAAAATAAATTTAACCTTTGAACTTTCAGTTTGTTTAGAAGCAGCTGGCATCCAGGAATGCACAGTATATACTAGGAATGATAATCCAGATGAGATTTAGGGATGAACCTGTAAGAGTAGATTTTGTAACAAGTTTCATTTTGCTTAATCATTTCAGAAAATGATACAAAGCATTTATCATTCCTTGTTTTAAAAAATCCTCCTTAAACTAAACAGGACTTCCATTAAGTGACTCAGAGCCAGTGTGACCTTTTCTTAGTGCACAGTGGGAGTGCATCAATTTTTATATAGATGAGAAGATTTGCAGAGCTCACAAAGAAATTCCATGCTTAGCTTGGATAACAACCCTAGAATACTTGGACTAAAGGTTTGTGCCTCTTCCTGTGCACTGTGTGACAGCTCGTTGGTTTGAGTGTCTAAATGGTATCTTGTTCTCTGCAGATTTCTCCCCCTAACATTTGTAATTAGAATACAGAGACAGATGTGCTGAGGTATAATTTCAGAAGTAGCGAGCCTATTGGAAATAGAAGGGTCTGTCTGACACTAGTCTTAAAAACTGAGTGGGGAAACAAAGGAATTCCAATCTGCTTTCTAGACATATCCTACCATCATCTAATCCATTATTTTACTGGTGTTCCTGTGAAAGCTGTAGTGCAATGTGAGTTTTGCTTTCCAATTAACATCATTGTCAAGTATGAATGAAATGCTACCAGAAATTTATTGGGCCACCTCTGTTTGTTATAACTTAGTTCACAATTAATCTTCAGAAACAGTGGTTTTTTTGAGGACCTATTGACAGCAGCCTTTGGAGATGTTGAGTCATAGGATTTTTTTGTTTGTGTTGCTTTAGTTTTCATGAGTATTGTCTCCTTTCAAACCCATGTCTCCCCAAGAGCAGGATCCATTCCCACTCTTGTAGACCTACTAGGCAGCAGTGGCTATTTATACATGGGTGTAAAAATGGACCCTTCAGAGGTTTGTCTCATGAGTAAATTTTGATCCCAGTTTCAAGGTGAGTTTACTGCAGTGCATTCTTACCCTTACTCTTTCCATTTAGGGCTGTGCACTTTTAATAATTTGTATGTCTGATGTTTAATGCTGACAGGATTCCAGTCACTGGAGAGGTTTCATTGCAAGTAGCTGCAGGTGTGTTTCATGATGGATAAAAGTAGCTATTTCTTCATGAAAGGACTTTGTTCCATTTAAAATTTTTTGAGAAGAGAAATTCCCTTTGGAAGCTAGTTTTATACAGAAAAATCAAATCTGGGACATGTATAAATGGAAGTTTTGTGCTAAAGTGTTCTGTTCTGCACAACCTTTTCATATTTAATGCTAAAGAACTGAAAACACCTATGATTTTAACCAAAAGTATGACTTACATAAAACCCTGAGAGTATTGCCAAGACAGTTTAATTTGGAGGTTTTATTTGGGAAAAGGGTTGAATTTTGCCTCATTTGCCAGTGAAGAGTTTTTTTTTGTGTGTGTGGTATTAAGGAAAAGACTACTTGTCTTTTTTTTTTTTTTATTTCTTGTCAGTCACAGGAAAACTGTTTTATAGTAACTGTTGTCAGTGTGCTGTGCACCAAAACCCCGGCCGTGTGCTTATGTGAAAGGCAGGAAAACTCGCAGTTCACGCTTGGTTTGCCTTTTCTGTGCTTCCTGCATCGTTTTCCGTTTGTCACTGTGAACATTAGGAACAAAAGGTCTTTCTGCGGGCACCCACGGTTCTTTAGTGTCTCTCACGCCACTTTGCTCTCTGCCTTTCCAGCAGGCTACAGCCAGCAGCAGCCCCCGTCGCAGCAAGCCCAGCAGTTCCCGGCCTACAGCCAGGCGGCTGCCCCGGCCCCGGCCGCCGCCTTCCCGGGGCAGGCGCAGCAGCTGCCGGCGCAGCAGCCGCCGCAGTACCCGGCGGGCAGCTTCCCCCCGCAGCCCTACACCACCCAGGCCTCCCAGCCCGCCGCCTACAGCGGCTCCCAGGCGGCGCCGGGCACCTTCCAGCCGCGGCCGGGCTTCACCCCCCCGCCGGGCAGCACCATGACCCCCCCGCCCAGCGGGCCCAACCCCTACGCCCGCAGCCGTCCCCCCTTCGGGCCGCAGGGCTACACCCAGCCCGGGCCCGGCTACCGCTAAGGAGGTGTCCCTGAAGACAGCGACTGACATGTGCGATTCCATCCCGACAGGCTCCAGAATTTTTAATTCCAAAACTGTAATAAGGCAAAAGTATAGCTGTTAATTAAATTCTGCTGGGGGGAGGGAAATGACCAAATCTTTCCTGCTTTAAATTGTATTCGCTTCCTAGTTTAATTTGGGGCTGGGTGGTTTTTGGAAAACACTACTTAAATGTCTGTAAAGTGATTGACATTCTAGCTTGCCTTGTTTGAAGGATATGAAGATACTAGTTGGAAATTAGCCCACTTATCAGGCTTGTTTTTACTAATACCATGATGTACTAAATTAGATTAATTCTGGAGGTGAAACTAGGTATGATGTATTATAAATTGTAATGTTCAAATGGAAAAACTAATAAAAACCCTGAATCTATTAAATGCCTGATCTTGATTTTAGAAGTTAGGTAATCTGAACAAGACAACTGTGCTAAGACCAGTGTGCGTGCTGGGTGCCAGGACATCGTAGTGAAGAGCATCGCTGCTGGGGTTTGTAGGAGGAGAGGCAGATTTCTGGATGTGTAAATGGAGAAGTGCTTCTGGAGGTGATGGCTTTCACAGGGGTTTCACAGCGGGGGGTGGTTTTGTGCTGTCTGCTGTCATTAATTTTTTTACCAAATGGTTAGGAATCAATCCATAAAATCTTAAAGCCTATTACCAATTTTGCTTTAACAAGGTGTGGGAGAGAATTAATTTATTACTTGAAAATTTAAACCAAATGTGTATCTTTAAAAAAGAACTCTTAAACCCACCA
>VXAX01001527.1:1724448-1844662 GCA_013399835.1 Leptocoma aspasia | reverse complement strand
GAACTCTTACACCCCCCCCCCCCACTTGCCATAGGTTCTTTGCCCCCCAGAAGAACTGGGAGTGCAATCCTAGTGACTCAATTTTGAGCCGAGAAAAAGCAGATCAAGGGCTATAATTAAGTCAATAGACCACATTACAGCAGAGGACAAAGCATTCTCCCAGTTAATGTTTTCCATTTTGCAGATTCTAGGAATATGTAAAACTAAGTGGGGAATAAAAAATGAGCTGGAGCAAGCTGCTTGAGCTCTCCTAAACACAAATTAGGAAGTTGAATGAAAATATTCCTACCTTCAGCATCCTTAAATAAATGCTGTGCCCACAGCTACTCAGTAAGCTGTGGCTGTACCTCCTCCCATTTCTGTTCTCGGACCTAACACATCCTGTGCTCATCACACCATTTAACAGTAGCTTGTTTCCAGCAAGCAGTTTGTTCTGAATAACAGCATTTACCACAGAAACTAACCCTTGTTTTCATGTAAAACACTTGAAAAAAACACTTGATTAAAAAATATTTTATTAGGAGTACAGTGTACCTGCAATGTACTTTATAAGGTATTTTCTGTAAATGACTACTATATAGATCTGGGTGTTCCTGTTCATATTTCTTCAATACATTACTAAGGTAATGAACAACACCTTTAAAAAAACCTACATCTCTTTATTTAGTTCATAAATGTTCAAGCAGTACAACAAGTAGCTTTGGGAGAGGTTTTAATCAAAATAACTGTGAAGCAGTTTTAAGTTCAGTTAACAGTATTTCCCCTTTGTCCCTAATGAAAACTGTTTTAAACCAGAATTTTTAAATAAAATAAAACTGATCATGCTGTTAATAACTAGTTTATTCTTTTTCCTCTTTCATTTGGCTTTCCAAGTCCCCTTCACGGTACATATGTTTGGCTTTTGAACCAGTAAGTGTCAGGCTCTGAAAGCTACATTTTCCTGAAAAACCCCAGCCGTGGAGGCCAGCTTTGTTTTTTCGTTCCATGTACATATGTACCTGTCCACTTCAATTAGAGAACACCAACCTTCCCTGCCAGCCACCGCCAGGCTCACGGGCAGTGGCTCTGACTCCAAAGTGACAGGCTGAACGTGGCTGTGGCTGGGGCTGAAACATTTGAAAACAAACTTGGAAGAAAACCCCACTGAACTTGATCATTTAAAGCTGCACATACAGCAACCTACCTCAGCATTTTGGCAGGAGCGTAAACTACTTGTACGTGTAAGGAGAAAGTGCTTCAAGTTTACTGGCTGCAGGATATTAAAAATTATAGGATCTTTTCTATAATTTATGACTAGGAGATATTACAGATGGATTAGGATGGGTAGCTTATGGCACTTGCATTACAGGACCAGTGAATGTTTAAAACTAAGGCACATTGCATTCCATGACCAACTCTGGCATATCTGTGCCTTAAACATCATTTATTACAACATCATGATAAATAATATACACACTGTATCTTTTAAAATACCATATAAACCATACCTCAAGAATAGGGAGCCAGCTTCCCTATACGTTATCCTACAACATGTCCCTAGCCTGTGTTTTTTTTTAATTCTAAAAACAAATTTGTAACACTGGATAACTACAGTAAGCAGCCTACACTATTACACAATTAATGCAGTATTGGCATTAGACTTGTATAAGCCCGGCACGTCGGCCAACACCGAAGTGCCAGGCACACCGTAAGCGTTGCCTTCCTGCAGCCTGCGCTGGGCAGTTGGGTGGGGGGGCACGGGCTGGGCCTTTGCACCGACTTCATGTGGCATCTACCACTTGCCAGGTATCGATGTGCCACACTCGTACCAGCGGACGTAGTTAATCTGGGTCTCCCCACCTATTTTCCCAAACTTGACGGGTTCCTGACGAACTGCCCTGAAAAACCCTGGAACAGAGAACAGTTTTGTTTGCATGAAGCTCTCAGGACAGTACCGTGCTTTAGTTCCCTGAGAAGTCTGTAACTAACAATTCAGTGAGCGGCTAAAATAGTCACCAAGCCATTAACCCACCTGCCACAAGCAGAGCTGTTTGTTGCCCCTACATCCACTGGCACTCTGCAATTTGCCCACCCAACTCAAAGCAAAAGTGCTCGGGATGGTGAAGCCCGCGTCCCCTGGAGATCCCAGCACCCTGCCGTGGGTGGTGCTGGCTGGGCACAGCCTGTGACCCCTCTGTCCCCCCTCTGGCTGCACTGGGCTCTCGGAACAGGGAGCTGCTCTGCGTTGCAAAGTGACAGTGACAAACAGTCCCCACTGTGTAGCCTTGACACTGCAGTGAACCTGTATAAAACCTGGCCACTGGGGAAAGTTCACAGCATCTCCCCATCCTTAAATGAGAAATCATCCTCCTGCTTTCACTCTGTTGCCTTTGACAACACACTTGCTTCCCATTCAAACAATTAACATTAGATTACAAATTAAAGTGAGGAATTTGGGCTCCGTCCAGCCTGACCATAAGGAATGTATGTGTGGCTGGAGCAGGCGTGTGGACACACACACACACATGCACACAAAATACTCTTCTGCAGCTGAGAGACAGCATCAGCCGTGATTCTTTCACAGCACTTCAGGACAAATATGTGTAGTTAATTCAGTAATCAACCTGCTGCAGCTTGAACAATTGGTCTGTTGGTCTTTTCTCTGTTCAGTTCATTTGCTAGAAATACAAGCTACTGAAAAGGTGAGATATTTTGTTTGCTTGTTTTGTTGTTTGTTTTGGCCTAAAAATGAGTGTAGCTCATCAATTCACTCAAATCCAGTGGCTGAAATCAACTCGGTTTTAAGTGTCTTTTAAACTGAGGTAGCAAAGTTGTTAGGTAAAAATTTTTTTTAAATACTCAAATATTTTGAAATGTGTGAATCTGGTACGACTGGTAAGTTTGCTGTCCTGGCAGTGCAGATTGGATTCTGACCATCTCTTATGCAAAATATCTTTTCAAATGGGCAGCACTGACTGGGAAGGGAAAAGCAAAAACCTCGTTAGAAGAAACTCAAAAAACACATTAACAAACACACTTCAGACTGTTCAACTACTTTGTTTTTTGGAAAAACTTGTGAAATTCTAAAGAACTTCACATTCATCTCCCACACCTACCTCGACGCGTTTCTGGACTCGTGTGGGGTGTTTTGTAAATGAAGCACAGGAAGGTTTGGTCAACACGCTGATATTATACCGAAAGCTGTTTTGCTGTTTTCCTCAGTAAAATGTCCCATGACACGCTCAGCACGTGTGCACATACCAGTACAGCCTGAGTTCTTACCCCACAAGGAACAGAACACCTCACCCTGGCACTGCTGCCAAGCAGCAAGGCAGGAGTTCAGCTGACAGAAGTACAAATTTCTTATACCTCAGCCTCAGCAATGGGTGAAAAATAGCCAGGCAGGCCACAGCACATCCAGTCCCATGTCCACTTAGACCAGACTGGAATTTTGGGCACCCTTTTGCAACCAGTACACACAGAATTACTGCAGCATGAATTATATTTTCCAGCCATAAATTTTCAGTTTCTCATTAGCACCAAACAAGGTATTTAATGTCCAACTGATTATGTACTGTGCTTTAAATGAACCTTGCTAGTCTGAACACACCACTTAATGCCTCTCTGCAAACTCAGATTTGTGGTTGGGTTTAAATATGTAATACCAACTGTGAATAATTTGTTGAGCTATTTTAGACAGGAGAGAGGCTGTTTGCTACCTAACAGAACCCAAGTAATAACTGTCTTAATAAGTCGTCATCCACTGTCAAAAAACTTCTTGATCCTCTTCTGCCTGCAAAGCTGGGAGCCCATTTCATCGCCCACACCAGCAGTGGGCATTGAATCCACTGGCAGGGAACAGAAACAAATAAAGGAATTGCCAAGGTTTGCTACAGAGACAGGTGTTGGGAATTACCGTCTTTCACTGGTAGGTCTTCTTGCTGTCCTGTCCTTCCATCTAAGAATGAGTCTACAAATTGGCAGTGATCTTCTCCATGGCCCCTCTGGTCTCCTATGTTATAAAATTTTCCTGAAAGCAAAGAAGCAGCAGAGTTAGTGAAGGCTATTTCCAAAAACCACCAGAGGCAATGGGCTGTGCTTTTTCCTCTATGGGGAAGCCAAGGTGAATGCTATGATTCTTTTCCTCTCAGGACCTGTAGTTGTAATTTGAACATGACGTGCAGGCTCCAAGTGCTCACGGCTAAGACAGAAGTGCCCCACTCCTGGCTAAAATCTATGCCTGGACGTAATTTTTCCCTCTCCTTACATTTCATACAGTAAGGGAAATTTTGTTACTACCAAGAACATAATCAAAAAGCAAGTTTTGGTAGTGATTTGAATGGAAGGCAGGTCTGGTTCCCTGTCAGGAAGCCCCCAGTACCTTCAGAGATTATTTTAGAGACCACCTCCTAACATAGCCAAGGCCTGTTTTATAAGTTATCATATTTTTACAACATGTATGTGCAAGTGATAGCCCTTAACAAATAGATGACCTCGGATGCTAAGTACTTATCCAGAGCATGGAGTGTGCCCATGTATTTACTTGCAGGATTGCTTAACAGGACACTTGACTGCAACTAAGTAGAAATCAAGGTCTCAAGTGTCCCATGTAGCATGTGCTGACATTACAGGCTGTGCTTATCCTGTTAACAGGCACAGTGAAGGAGCTTTGACAGATGTTTTTACTTGCTGATTTGATTTGCAAGACATTAGTAAAATTCAGTTCAGAAGATGGAGGAGAGCATGCTACCAAGGTTCTCCTCCCAAACCTAGGACAGAAATCTTTGTAGATTAACTTACCATTCTTTCTAATCATCTTTCACAGCACTTTGTTCTCAATATGTTCAACCTTTGGTGGAGATGTTGAAAGGTGAGAGCATTTAGAAAAAGGCTCAGGATGCAGGTATAAGCTAGGCAGAAAGTCCAGTTACTCATTAGATACTGGGTGTCCTGGAGCCTTGAATCCGTGCTGGTCTGGCCATTTGAGAGGTGGTGGGGTGGGTTATAATACTGCTCCCAAAGAGCAATTAATAAAAGAGCAGCCTATGAATAAACTCCAACATTTTTGTGATCTGAGCAATACTTTGCCAAAATTTCTCACCTCCAGTTGATGGCCTCTATGCATGTGGTTCTTCTCTAGCTTTACGAAATTATTTATTGCTATCTAGCTTTGGCTGTAAACTTGTTTTTTTCCATAGGAGAACTGGTCAGAGGGAGTTCTCTCAGCAATTTTTTGCTCTGAAATTAAGAACATTCAGGCTGCCCAAAAAAGCCTTTTTTTTTTTTTATTCCACAGCTGTTGAAGGTCACACATAGAATTTATTTTTTTCCTTCCCTCAATAAATACTTATTTTTAGGTGGCCTGCTTTTCTGGAATGCCTACAGTGACTGCTCTGGAGGACTGTTAAATGAGGTCAGCAGTAGATGCTGGTTTATGGAACAGTCCTGGCATGTGTAACAGAGATCAGTTTTTCTCCATAAGAGAGAGAATAAGCCAGATATTTTAATGGCTAACACCAGAACAGTAACTTGCAGATACACACATGCTCTTCTGGCCCACAGCTTAACCTATGCATAACTCAAACAATTGGTCTTCATAAATTAGCAGCATTCTCAGTGACTATTACATTCTTACTGCCCAATTATTTCCATAATAAAAGAACACACTTAAAATCATTCAACTAACAAATAACTGGTTTTCTGTTTTGGGGATAGCAATTCTAGCCCAAAGTATTTTTTTTCCCCAGTGTTCCCTTGTGGGTGGCCTTACAATCTTACATACAAACTTTGTTTTATACATTATAAATTCTGCGGCACTAGAAGAATAAATTCCTGCTAAAAACCAGCATGCAAAGATACAGTTGTTGCCTGCTTTATGCAACGGCATTTGGACAATGCACCCACGTTTCGAGGCAATTGCACTGCTTCAACAGCAAAGCTTTGCAAGATTTTTCAGTGTCCAGTGGAATTCAGGGCTCAGTGCAGCCCTGCACTGCCGGCGTACACGGTCCAGCTGGCTGGTGCTTGCAGGGACACTTCCGCTGGCCTCAGGGCCACGGTGACCAGAGGTGACCATGAAACACATCAGAACAGAGCTTGGCTTCCAACGGGAAAACCTGTCACTCACACACAGAGGCCTCACTTAGCACATGGGGGAAAAACAGCTTTCCTTCTACATAAGTATTTCACTTCTTTTAAATATTGTGACAACTGGTCAGCACTGGTTGTAACAATTCAAGTGCAAGAACCACGCTTAGCAAGTATAATGAATACAGTGTGTCTACCTCATCTTTTTCCAGGGAGGTTAAACCACCACCCTTCCAGCAAGAACAAAAACAATCTAATGAAAATAGGAAAATGGGCTCCTGATATTAAACTTTTCTTTTCAGATTGGAGTAGCTTTCACTGCAGTGTTACTTCACTTGATTTAGGGCTGAAGTCTAGTCCTGCTAGATTAGCACTGCTATTTCCTCTGCTAGCTGGTTTTGGGACACATCATGCCTCATTGCCAGTGCTTGTCATTTGATCACAGCTGGTTAGTACAGCAACAGTTGAATGAATGATACATCTGTTCAAAACATTCTCTTTTATTCACATAATTGCTAAGCTATTATTTACATACGGAGTATTGTACTTACTATTAATGACAAGGCTTTCCTTCTTTTTCTGCTCACCAGAGAACGGTGCTGGTTGCAAGGCAGGGAAGCTTAAAATTATGGCAGCATGGGCTGCCCTACACTGCCCTGCTCTTTTCCTTCCATGTTCTTTCCACGGAGCCCAGAGCCCTGCTCCTGTGAGGTGCTGAGCTCAGAGATGGGGCAACTTTAGGTTATGAAAGTTGATTCTTCCAGCCACAGTCTCTCCTAGCTAATTCAATGCCATGTGTTGAGCACACTTGCCTGACTTGCACTCAAAAGGCATTTCCCACGCATCTTTGTGCTCAGATGCCATGCTAATGCCATTGCCACAGAGCTGTCTGTGACGAGAGACCTCACACAGAAGAGAGCCAGGAGCTTGGGATGCATTATAAGAAGTTAATGTATTTCTTAATGTAGCAGATACAGCTTGCACAAGCTGCATGAGACACAAAGATCTCCTATCAACTAACTGAAAAACACTTCTCACAGGCTGTTTCCCCAGCATGTGTCACCTGATTCAGGTCTTAAACACATCACACTCAACTGGCCTTAAAACACCAAACAAAACTTGAGAATGTAAGGCCAGGAAGTTTCCCTTAGTAATAAAATGTAATATGAGGAAAACAAAAAGGTGGAGAAAAAAGATCATAAGCAGAAATGGGGAATGTGAAAACAAAATGAAAATGTCAAAGCAGGTGAGTAAAACCTGTTGACTAGAGTTAAATTCATGTATTTATAAGCCTCCCAGTAATGAAGTAACCAGATGTTTACCGAAAGGAGTGGGAATGACAGGTGCGATCTTGGTCTAAAGTGAGGTCCTGATCATCTAATTAGTAATTGTTCCAGGCTACCCTTTACAATTTGGCTGTTTTACAATATATGCTATTCACTCTGATCTTTATCAGTTTTCTGTATGATCCCCAGTATGTGAACAGGTACTTAAAATCAGGTGATTACCACAGAGAGGTTCCTCTGGAGCCTGAAAACTCAATATCAAACATATCAATGGTTACTGAGCACAAGCAGATTACTGTTTATGATTAACCTAACTAACTTAGACTAAATTAAACAAATCTGGTCACACTTCAGCAGATCTCATCTTGTTAAACCTCTTATTTTGGGAACCATAATATCTTTCAGGGATGTGTAATATGGACAGCACCGATTTGAATGTTTCTTACCTGTAAGTGAATCACTGAGGTATATCTTGTATCTCAAAGAATTGCACAGCTGCACACCTACAAACTTCTTATACCAAGTCCTCTTTACGTATTGTTTGCCTTTGCATTCTGAATATGTGTCTGAATTGAATGGGATTTCAGTCCAGATAGCATCTTTCCCCACTGCAGGAGAGGAAAAAAGAGGCTGAAGTATGATGCTGCGTACAAAATTACACACAACACATATGCTGCATACAAAATTACACAATGCATTTGAATAACTAGAGTTAGAAACCCTGATGAAGCAGAATGTACCATGACACCTGCATTTTGAACATGAGAAATATTTCAGGGGAGCACCAAAGCATGCAGATACAATTGGTGCTGTGAACTCCTCCTGCTGTCCTCTGGTGCAGGTTTGGAATAGGTTCATTCTAGGACCTTGTTAGGGGGACAGTGTTTGTATTGGAATTTATGAAGTGTGTGATACAGTCACCATTCTTCAGTGGGTCCAAGCCAAGATAATCAACTTGCAGCAAACTGTGATCTAACAAAAACACGTGTAAAAATGAAGTGCCATTAATTATGTGGAGAAAAAGGGTGCCACAGTGTTCATCAAAGTGCAAGTGATGCCTATTACAAATACAAAAAGCAGCCCAATTTGCTTGAATGATCTTAGCTCTTCTTCAAAAGCTCAGTCCACCTTCCATCAGTGACAGGAAGAGTCTTGTAAGTGGCCTAAAGCAGAGCTAGATCAAGCCTTCTGAAGCAGAAAATTTTTCTAAAACACAAAGACAGATAAATAGAATCCTCCAAGTTGTGCTCTGTTAACTCACTTAAAAAGTGTGGAATAGCTTATTCATTTTGCAGAGCTTTCTTTGCTTTAATGACAAGGTTGAGAAAATATGAGGCTGTCCTTGGCTCATTTGTGTACATTGGTTTGAAGCCATCCCAGCTGCCATGGGAGCTCCACATCACGTTGATTGCCTTATGCTCAGGTAAACAAACAGCCTCACATGAATTCCTTAGCAGGGGCATGGGTGGAAGGAGTGAAATTGTGCGTGAATGCTGTTTGATTCTGTAACTCATCCAGCTGGTGCAGTAGAGCCACCCTCCTCGTAAAATTCTGCTATCTCATTTCTGAAAAAACTGCTGATCAGATTTATATATAAAACACTTACTTGAAATTGGCTCACTCACTCTTGGGTCCGCTGGGGGAAGAAAACAAACATTCAATCAGACACTGTAAAATGAACATTTCCAATAATTCGATGGAAAAGCATTGGTAAGTGATTTTTACAGCTGACGTAAGCTGTAATTTGTGGAACAGAAAGAGTTTTGGACGCAAAGTTAACTTTTGTATTAAATTAAATTAGAAGAAATATATTTCTTATGTGAAACTCCAGTATCAATGAGCTTTTTATAATTTTACTTATGGGACAACACCAGCCAAGCAGAGTTCTAGTTAAAACAAGGGTTTAAACCATTAACCAGCAAAAGCCAGTTGTACTGCGTCTTATTAAAATTTCAATTTCAAAACCTAAATAATAAAAAGGGCACATCTGTAATACTTGCCACAAAAAGCTTGGCTTTGAAAGCCCAAATGTGAGAAATGGATGTGTGCAATTAAGAAAAAACAAAACTGGATGCTTAATTTGTCCAAACTAAATAGGAGACAGAATATAAGCCTTGTCATTCATGAAAACTGCACTTGGCGCAAACATTTTTTTTTCACTTTTAACAATCTAGGATTACAAAGAGTGTATTCAGAGTTTTTAAATATGGGTGGCATAGTCTGCACTCCTCCCTGAGTAATCCTTTGCTCAGCCAAAACTCTCATCCATCAGTGACAGCACTAGTTGAGGACTATTAAATTATTACACCTGGCTCAAAACACAGATTGAGAAAGTCCTTTTAAAAAGGCTAAATCCATTTTGTGTTTTATGTGATCTTTCAGTACTACCAAGCAATAAACACTTCTGCTCAAAAGATGGTATCTTGCTTGCCTAAAGTCAACAAGTCAGCTGTAGTTAACCTTGAGGGGAGCAAGAACAGGGAAAGCAAAAGCGCTCTGATTCTTGACTTGGGAACCAACAGGTGGCCAAAACAGGCTTGTATACACCTCTTTAACAGGAGAGTAAACAGGATGGAAGGGGACCTACTGGGACACTGACTTTTCACAACAGCTCTTTCTCAATCCTTATTTCAGCCAAACAACATCACTGTTTACAGCAGCCTTATTGAACAGGTAGCAAAAGCACCTATGAACACACCAGCCCAAAAAAATCCCCTGATGTTCCCCATCCAGAACCTGTTAATGAGTTGGATAGATGCAGAAAGGTCAGGAATATAAATCTTAAATGACTGAGCCCTGTCTAAGGATGAAGTAATTTTCTTTGCAATATCAGACAAACCCTTTGTGTTCCTCTGGGTTTTTTTTCTTGCAGTCCTTACATCCCATCATCTTACATCCTCACACAACACAGTTCTGATCCCAGGCTGACTTTCCAGGCACGGTGGTAAAAAGCCAATCAGGAGGCAGTAAAGAGCAAGACTGAATGCACAAAATGAAGTGAGAGAGCCTTTCATGCATCCCACAAACATGGGTACCAAAGCCGCTGACAACGATGGTCTGATCTTTGGAAGTTCTTACCTGATTCAGTACTGAATGCCACAACATTGCTACTTGGACCTTCACCAAGCGGGTTTCTAGGTTTCACATGGAATTCATAACTGGGGAATAAAATAGAAGAGATGAAAATTTTGCCAACTAAGCATTCTTGAATAGTCTGGGGCAAGCAAACAGCACACACGCTGGTGCTACTCCCCTTCTGGAGAACAGAAAAGCCCAATTTCTTGTCACAAAACCACTGAGACATTTTTTGTCCTAACTGTGTAAGACAACACAAAATTAACCAGTCCTTTTGATAATTCTTTGCACACATACAATTTAATTGATTTAATTCACCACTGACTTGTCTGTCTCCTCTCGCACAGCAGTTTCAGTTCTGGCAAAGGGAGCAAGTTCAGATGAGGTCTGAGGCAGCCTGATAAGCAGAGACTGAGTAAAGGACATTGCTATTTATTTGTACTTTTTGCTTTTTTAAGAACACAAACCTCCAATTCAATGCCTGTCAGGCCCACCCACAGTGACAGACAGGACCAGTAGCGAAACACAGGGCAAGTCTTCCAGGACAGGAGCTCAGCCAAGGCAAAGATCCAATTGCTTGAATGTATGTTAAAAATAAGTATATGAAGCAATGACAAGACACTGTGCAGAGTCTCTTTGGCGTGTGTTTTTACTGATGTGGGACAACACCAGCCTGTGCTGTAGTTATCTCATGATCCCTTTTCATCACTGTGTTGGGAACCAAACACAGTGCTGCGAAAACAACACGCCTGAAGAAAAAAATCCAAACCAGCCTCCTCTTCTTAAGCCTCCCCCACCTCTCAGGGCTTGATTAACAGTGGAAGTGCCACGTACAGAGGGACATCTCCTGTGCTCTGAGCACACACACGGTGAATCTCTCATAATGCAGAGCATCTCTTCATCAGTGGCAGGGAGCCACAGGACACGTGTCAAAGGTACTGTAGGCCTGGAAAATGGGCCCCAAATTAGAGGCACTTTTGGTCTAAACACAGAAAAAAATGGGAGTCCCAGAAGTGGGCAACTAAACATTCAGCTCTTGACTTGAGAAGGATCATTTACCAATGATAATTTTGGTATCTCATGACTGGAACATAGCATTGTAATGTATAGCTGGAATCGTTTCCAAACAGCAATTTTCTAAAGAAAGAAAACCCCCATACCCCACTCTGCACAGTTGGAAATTTGAAAACTCCATTTGCAATTCCCCAGAAGAATAATTCAATCCAAACTTTGGATTACCTCTCATTCTTCCTTGGCTCCCGCAAAACCTGAGCTAATTAACCTCAGTGGAGTATTCATGCAGTACCAAGCAACTGTTTTCCATCCACTGTACTTCTAAGACAATATTTAACTTTAAAATTGCTTACTTAAGCAATTGCCTTTATTTCTAGGGTTTTCTTTTCTTTTTTGAGGGAAATACTTATATAGACTGGTATGCTGAACAGATGCATTGTGGAAATTCATGGATATTGCTAAGAGAAACATGGGCTTGTTTTGAGCTGAAAAAGTCTATTTTGAGAAGTCTTGACATTTATTTAAACATGCTGAAAGAGCATTTGGAGCTACCCATATTACCCCATGGTAGGAGGAGACATTAACTAAATAATTAATTTAAGAAATTTATAAATCTTCATTATCAACTTCAAACAAAGACATGCTTTAAAAATAGGACCTAGGTAGTTAGGATTCACATTGACCAGGTGATAGAGTAAGTTTTTTGGTCAAGAAGCATTCTTATCTGGTAGGAAATGTCATAATATAGAGAACTGTATCAAAGGAGCCAGAGATTCTTTCTGAAGAATCACTGAAGCATAAACAAAGACTTCCTGATGTGTTGGGGGTCTTAAACTAATAGCTAGATGACACATTTTTTAAAATGTAGGAATTAATCTACACCTAGAAATAAAAGGCTGCAAATAAGTTTTCCTGCTTCCTTCACAGGAGGAACACTTTATCTAAAGCTATTATTGTAATTGGGATCATCAAGATGGAATCTTCTATTGCTTTATGGGCAGTTTGTAGTTTGATTTCATGGGTGATAATAATCTCTTTTTGTCCCTTTGTGTGTATTTTGCTGATTTTTGAACAAATACATTGTTCTCAATAGCTGATATGCCCTACTTTGGGCTGCATTAGGCAACATTTTTCATAGGAATCAGTCCTGTTCCAAAAAATCTTTAGTCTGTGAATTTGGACTCATCAATTCTCTAATTTCAAAAAGACAAAAACAAGAACTGAAGGTTATTTTCCAAGCACTGTTTTTCAAATTGTGGTTTAGAGATCACTAGGTTCTCTGCAAAAGACCAAACCACAGCTTGGAAAATTAGGGCAAAATTTAAATAAATAACTAAAATCTACAGATACAGATTTCAGCTTATGTAAACATATAAAGAAAATTGGAGAAAATGAAAATAATAAAGAAATGTCCAAAGTCTAGCTCTGTCAGATAGGGAAGCCTCTTATTAATAATGTTAAAAGGAAATTTTAGAAACTAAAATACATGCAATTCTATGGTTCTGTGGTATGTGTTTTTACAAGCATCACAGGCTCCTTTCCTCTGCCAATTTCAATCCTAAAACAATAACAGTGGCTTCCACAGGACAAAAATAACAAACAACCACTTTTGGAGATGAAGGGAATTAGCTAGTTGACAGAACATTGAAAAGGAGAGGAAGGAAATGTTGAACTGGGACCACAATATGACATAGTTTACTGTAATTTTAAAGCTATACTGTGGCTGTTTTAATAGAAGACAATCCAAAGTCTTCCTTTTTTTGTGTGTCAGGTGAAAGATCCAAAAAATATAATTAAGTGGTGAAAAAGGGTACCATCTGCACCGTTCTGCATTCCTATAGAAACCACAAGGAGGGGGAAAAATGCTTAGAGTTTCAAGAAGAATGTATGGCAAAATTAATAAAGGGGGCTAGGAAAGCTATAGAATGGTTATCCCATGTCTGCTGCTTAGTTAGTTACCTAAGTTAGTTACCTTAGTTACCTAAGGAGAAACTGGAGTCTATATTCCATCTTTACATCTGCCTGCCTAGTATACCAAAAACTCTGCTATCCTATCCTAAGCAGCAATCTAACGCATCACACCTTTAACATCTATAAGATTGCTATCCTACAAACTTTTGGAGACCAAGCTTTCCAAATCCTCCCAAACTGTGTAAGACTGTAAAAGTCCTTGTGCAGATTAAATGGACTTGACTTATAGCAATTACTACTTGGAGTGTATTTTTCCACCACAGGAAATCGCTATACCACATGGAACTCTGGCAAATGCAGCTGCTCCTGCATTTTTCAAATCATGCAAAAGGAGAAGACTGAAGATTGCAGAACTGAAAATAGGTGAAGAGAGATTTTCACCATAACAGAACTGGAGCAGCTGAGTACAGTCCTGGGATTTCAGGTCTATTGCTGGGGAGATGCTGGTGTTGGATAGCAATTGTGCAGGGCTCTGTGCAGAGAGCTCCTCTGCATCTGCAGAGTGTGCTTGGAAGGCAGTGGGACCAGGAAAGAAAGAAAAAGAGAAATAAAGAGAAAGAGAGAGAAAGAGAGAAAGAAAGAGAGAGAGAATGAACTGCTATGCTTGTTTGAGGAATCTTTCTCCTAACAAAGTTGCAAGAAGGGCTAAGAGAAATGGGAAATGCTTATCCATGAGCCCTGATATCAACAGCAATTGAGTACAATATCTGCTAGTTTTTAAATAAAGCAAATAGAAACCTCCAGCATTTTTCTGCCACTTTCTGATTTTTGCTGCATTGAAGCTTTCTTTGTAGTTTCAATCTATTGACCCTTGCTGCATTGATAGAGGTTTACTTGGATTTTTCCTTGTACGTGATGAGAACATTTGGATACTAACTACAATACAAAACAATGTTAGATAAAGGTGATAACAGCCTTGGGACACAATCTAACCCAAAAATCCAGCAGAAACCACTCAAGGAGAAGAGTATATTTGAAATCACGAAAATAATTAATGGGGAAGCAGGTCAGTACCTAATGGGAAGTTATACAAAACCATGGAATGTGAGCATCACAGGCTTTTTGTTTCTTATTAATACTCTTTTTCTACAGCAGTAGGCTGGTGGGACCTGTCCTCCAATGGCTACTCAAACTTCCCCAGAGCTATTTGTGACAAGTCTTAATAGTTTTCTTTACTACCTTCCAATTACTGCCATCACAAACATGCATGAGAACAGTTTGCAGCAGTCTTCAGGCTGTTTTTTGGGTTGTAGAACTTCCTGGGCACCATGGTCTGTGCTATGGGCTACACTGCCCTCAAAGAAACCACCAGAATGAAAGAGAAAATGTACACTGACTGAAAAAAAAAGGTTCCAAGATAGGGCAGGGATACAGAAATAAGAACTACATATTTTGGCAGAGAAACCAGCAGAAATAACAAAAAATCGCATTGGAAAAAAACCCAAACAACATCTGCATTTAATATTTTATGCTATGAAAGTCCATGAAAAAACTACAGGTCAGTGAAACCAATTTTTTTCCAAGAAGAATATGCAGAGGAACACCATTATTACTACACAAGAGATGGAATTAAGACAACAAAACTCACAGTAAGCCCATTTCTCTCTCAGGCCTCTCAATGTTTATTGCAAACAAGGAGAAAAATACTGAAAATTGTGGATAATAACCTTATCTTGTCTCACATATGGGAGATTTTTTGCTTGACTATTAACATAGGAGAAGTTACTGCAATGCTTTCTTGCGAAGTTTTAATGTAAAACAAGGAAAGAGCAGGGTCCTGGGTATGCCAGTGGTACTCCCATTGGGAGTTCCAATGTGAGCAGCCTTTTAAGGAGAACTGTATGACTACTCAGATGGAATATTGCAGGTCTCATTCCTCAAATGGCTGCTTGGAAGTTAGACTGTAACTACTTTGACCAAAACTATCAGTCTTGCAGTTTGACTCTTTTCCAAGTGGAATAAACACTACATTTCTCGCTATAAGAATCACAGAATTTCCATGTGGAGGATGAAAAATTTTTAGCTCATACCAGTGCATTTGTTTCTCTCATTTCTCTCTGCTAAGATAGAAATGACATTTGCATTAACACACTAAGCCACCTCTGCCTGCATTAAAGAGACTGGAGGAAACTGAGATCTACACGACCAGAAACTGCCCCTAAGGTCCATTCTTACAATAATATATGTTGTAAGACACCTATGAAGATGACCTGGTCCAGGCCCCTTTTCATGACAGGGCTGACTTAGCTGCTTTGAGCCCATCAAGTACAGTAGTGAGAGACACTCGCTGTTTGAACAACAGAGTAAAAACTGAGTAGCTCACTACTCTGTTCAGACTAACCAGGAGAAAGAAAAATAAGTGGAATTTGGTTGTTACAATCTTTTCACTAACAGAAGAATAAAGAAGGCAGAAATTGCAGAAATTTTGGTGTGCGCTTTAGTGTGATATTGAACAGGGGGCTGAGTGAAATATGACCTGGACCTACTCTAAAGTCCTTGGAAATAATATAAAGGGTAACAAAAGCTAATTACAGTATAAATCATAATCAATACTGTGTATATCTGAATATTAGATCACGGAAGCACATCTATAAGAGAAACATTTGAGCAGAAGACGTTCATAAAACAAGAGGAAGTTTTCTTCAGGCATCAGTGATATCCAATTAACTATCTGTATAAGGAAATGTATATTGCTATCTAGCTCACATAGCATAACAACACCACATGCTTTGAGATATTTCAGGTAAAAGTTACAATCAGAAGCAAATCTGATGAAATTAAACAGAATTCTAGACTGAAGCCAAACAGCAGCTTACTGCCAGTAAGAGTACCAATTTCAAGAACTCTGACCAACCAAATAATATCAAAATTTGAACTTTCCAGGTTATTTAAATTATCAGAAATCTTCTAAGATTTAAAATCCTGCAATCACCATATTTGGTAATTCTCTAGGTGAAAAAGAGGATAAAATATTTGTCCTATAAGGAAAAAATCTTTAAATAATGTGTGGTTGTTAACTGTGAGGCATGCCTTACTGTGGGAAAATGGCACCGATATGATATGTCTTTCCTTGGGCAAAAAACATATGGATCTCAGCATTCCAATGAAATCACATTGTACAGGAGCTTCTAAAACATTTTTTTAAAGAAAAAAACCCCAAGCAATCCATTGCATTAGAAAGCAGCTGACTATGCCCTACACTTATTTAAAGGGTCTATGTCCCCACAGTCAGAAGTTTTTCAAATCTTTATTTTATTTTCATCTCAGGGTATCAGACTTGCAGTCATAAAGCTGGTGTATGTAAGACAGAAAGGCAACAAATTTCCATAATATATACAACTTGATTTGTTTAAAATTAATAGTCACAAGTTGCGGTACACCTATGAAAGTCCATTTTCATTTCCATCTCCATATTATCATGGTATGAGTCTGCTAAACCAAATACTTGATAACTACTCAAAGTTGAAACTCTTTTTTCAGCCAGTGCATTTTTTCTGGATCTAGTCACTTTTCAGACAGCTAAATGGACACACAGAATAGTACACAATAATCCTCATCCCATTTAACTTCTGTGTTTGTACTTATTGACATCTGCAGTCACACATGCAATTTTTGATGAGCGACTGCAGAAGTCTCTTTGTTGCCTCCCTAATACTGTCCAAATTCCTGACATATTTAAAATCTGGCCATTAGCTCCTAATCTTTAAAAGTTGCCTTGTGTAAAGGCTAGCTCAAAGGAAGAAGGGTGTCTGCCTTGCTGCAGAGCTTCCCAGAGGTGTAGCAGTATGACCTATTTGAAGAATGCAAAAGAGTGAAGCAAACAAAAATGATCTGGCACCCAGGTTTTCCCTGCTGCTTGTTCTGCCCCCTTCACACTGAAGAGTTGCTTGTGTTGTTTCCCTCCTGCTGGTTGTGGGCAGTTAGCTCTTTAGCTTCTGGGCCAGGCACTACCATATCCTACTGAAGTACCTCAGCAGGATGCTAGACCTTGGCCAACATGACTGCAGACCGTCTCTGCCAGGTACAGCTCCTCAAGAGCATACATCTGCACAGCCACAGGCTTGAACTGGCTTGCTGCTACAGTCTTTCTGGTTTAAACTTACTCATGAAGGCTGAGGTAACAGATTCACAAGTATTTTTATGCCTTTGTGGGAAGCGTTTGTTTAGGTCTGTCTGCTTTAGATCTGTCCTGAGCTGCCTTTAGCTCTGAACGCACTGGACCTTCAGACCAGCACGAAGGGCTCACACAAGCCTCACTGAGGGCTTCAGGAAAGCTGGAAAAAATAGTCTCTAATTCAGCCTGTCAGTTTCTCCAAAGTGTTGCCAGGCCAAGAGGTCCTTCCCAGTTAATCCTCCTTCTGCTATTGAGCATCTCTCTTTCCATAAATTGCTGGTACTTTTGCAAGTGCTGATCACTTGCAGGAAGGATTTCTATTTCTCTTCCAAGTTTCTTTTCCAGCTCTACCTCTTCTACAGCTCTTCCCTTTAAGGCTAGCTATGGAAAAGTTTCCTTCCCAGTCTTAATGTATTACTTGATGAATTTTTAGGCATACCAGGGACTCTGTTAATGAATATTGAGCTGTGTTTAATTGTCGCTCTTCCTCCCATTTGTAGTAAGTTTTATCCACAAGCCCATTTCCTTCATCTAATGAGCAGCTCCTGAAAGACAGGAGACTTTTATTATGGACATGTGATGTTTCTTGGCAGAATAGATACTGTCTATATGATGCCAGCTGTCTTTACCACTTTCTTGTTTCTCTGAATTTAGTGTGCCAGCAAGCCTGGATTTAAGTGGTAACAGTAACTTCTTGTGCTTCTACCAAAGCTCTCAAGGTGTCCTCAAAATTAGGAAACACACGTTTTGCTTGGAATGGGAGTTTTATTGAACAGAGCCACTCTGAGGACTTTACATCCTTAAATCTGGTGAGACTTGAGGGACATGCACCACTGCAATTTATATTTGGGCAATGGCCCTCTGGATCCAGAAAGGCTTTCACTGTCTTTCCTTTTTGAGGCTGGGGTTGGTGAATGGTAGCTGCTCCCTCCTCAGGAAACATTATCCCTTTATATCTTAAGTCAGCCTCCACCAGTCACTCCTGATTTCCTATATAGCTCTTTGTAAAAAAATGCACACTTCAAAAGACAGCTGTACTCCATGGTGCTTGGTTTGCTCTTGCCTACCAAAACATGAAAGTCTTCTCCCAGGTTTAACAGAATTGTTGTTAATTAAGGTTAAAAACCATTTTATCTGCCTTCCGCATAGCTCCTGCCTTCATTATGACCTTTCCAATGGTTCTAGCTGGATTTGCCTGTCTCCATCTTGCTCCCATTCTGAACAAACAGCAGTGTAAAAAGCTTTTCTCTTATGATCATGTGGACGCTGTTCTCAGCAGCAAGGGTTTTTCTTTGCTTCAATGTCCTTCTGCAATGTACCAAATCCATTCCATCTCTGCCACCTTATGTGACATAAACAATTTGAATGTGGAATGAAAGAGAATCTGCTTAATAACACAGAGCTCTTTTCAAAGATGCAACTGTATGATTTCAAAATAGAAGTGAAATGAAAACACTAACAGCACAGCCTGACAACTTTAGCAGCACCTATTCCCCCTCTTGGTCACTACTCCAGAAATACATTGTCTTGCCATATCTTATAAGCCTTTTCAGCTGATCAAGAAAAGCAATCCTTGGTGCCCAAGCTATGTATTGCTAAAATTTCCTAATTGCCTCTTAACTACGACAGAATGACATAGCTGCAGTTCTGTGCACCCTCTCACACACCTTCAGGAAAAAACACAGGCATTCTTGAAGCAAAACACAGCAATTCTAGCCCATTTTGTGAGCCCATCTTTTGAAATCTGTCAAATAAATTTTTTTGGGGTATCATAATTTTTCCATGCATTTTGTTTTTCAAATTCTCTTCTCTTGCCCTCCACTTTGTGTAATAGGTTTTAATTCCTTCTCCTGGGAGCTGCTGGTAACAACAGAGGTTGAACTAGCACCTAAATTTAGGCAATTACACATTGCCTAAAAATAAAGGCTCAACATGGACTCTATGCAGAATTTTGTGCTGTGTTTCTAATTCATGGATGATAATAATAGAAAAGGGTAGTTTATCTAAAACAGAAAAATCCATTCACCAAAGCCAAATGGATGGTCTTACAGGAAAAACCCCAAGTGTCACTCATTAACTTTCTGATGCAATTAGTAAACAATGGAACAAAAGACAAGGGGTTTTCTTCTCTGCTCTGAATTTACCATAAAAAGAAGAATACTTTTTAATGAGATTTGATATTTAAAGATAGATCATGCTTATTTGAACTAGTTGCATGAGAGCCACATCATCAACTGGAATTCACTTACTCATTTTTAATTTGCCAGCTGTTTTAAGACACTGAAAGAAAATGATATATTCCGGACAAATGTGTTTTTCCTCTCCGTGGTAATTTTCTTACTTTTGACAGGTGATCTTTCTGATACAACAGGTCACTCCTGCAGCTTGCCCAGACCACAAATACTCCCAGAAATTTCCTAAAGATTCCTCAAATATGTTTTAGCTGTTAACTTACAAGAAAGCTAAACCAAACTATACTTTTTTTTTCTCTGAAAACAGGAGTAAAGCTGATCTAGTCTTATTTCCATAGGTATTTTCATTTGATGTGGCAGACAGCTGACAGTCTAAATTAGTTGGATTAACTTAGAAAATGATATTATTTAGGTACCTTGTGTCAGGTTTTAGGTTTTCCACAGTAGAATGGGTTTGATTTGTAGTGATAATTGATTTCTCCTTTTCACCATCACTTCCTCCATTTTCAGTTGACACAACCTCATACTCTGGAAAATTACAGTAAAGAAAAATTAGATCAAGTAACACCTCTTACTTGAGCTTCTTAAATACAACCAGATAGTGAATCAGTACACAATTTTACAGGAATTCATCCTTTCTGCCTTTTGCCAGCTCGAAGTCAATACATAATTTGGACTTTTTAATTAATTCAAGTTGGAAAAGAAAATGCAGGAAATGAATGAGCATGCAAATATGTGCATGCACACACAGGCACACACCAAGAACTACTCAGTCCATCCAGTGCCTGCTTGTTACTCAGTGCACAGGGCAACAAACTGCCCTTCATTTCTGTGGCAACAAAAAGAAGCAAAACATGAGCAGAATGGTCTTGGTTCCTGACACTTGCAGTTTTTATGAAAACAAGGAGGTGAGTGTGATCACTGTTCTGGTTGTTATTTGTCAGACCTTTCCATTATGTTTTGGTTTTGGGCATACCCAATGAAACCCTTTGTACACAGTTAAAGTTGAGCAAAGTAACCATTCATAAAGCAAAATGATGCAACAAATTATGTTTTCTGTTTTCACCTTTCTATCTGAAACAGCGCATTTATTTTAAAAAAAGAGATGTGATGCCTAAATAAGATGATTGGAAAAACATGCATAAACTACAAAAATAGAAAGAGATGACAGCAAAATTGTTTAAAGCCTGTCTAAACAAGTAATGTCATACTGGTGCCAATATGAAGCAATCACTGTTTTCAAAAAACAGGATTCAATGCCTTGTCTTGAATTCAGAATTGATTTTGATGAGTCATTAACTGAGTTGTTAGCTAGCTTCACTATTCAATTTTTGTCAGCAAGTGTTGAGACACAGAAGACAGTGGAAGAATTAAGAATGGCCGTCTTGCATGTTTACCTGCCTGTGTGCTGAGTCCTGCATGACTCACACGCATTTATTCTCAATATAAACCCCTTCCTTTAGAAATGAAAAAAACCTGAGATTCTTTTAACAGAGAGGGCTTGTTTCCCCTCTTGCAGTGGGTACTGCAAGTATTATGCTGGCAAAGTTCTACTGCCTTACTAGATGGATAAAAGCTTTGGTTGTGTCTGGCCCACTGTGAACCAACACCCTCAGGTCAAGGCTTACATTATGTGTGTTCATCTAGACATAGTGCTGTATTGTTGGAACTTCTTGACTAGATCTTACCAGACCCTGCACAGAGAGGAGCCAGAAAACTGGAGAAGATACGGAATCATACTTCTTAAATATCTTTTGGTGTCATCACTGACACCAATGATCCTTAGTTGTGTAAATCTTGTTATAATCTAGTAGCATTTTCTTATCCACACTGGAGCTGACAGTAGCACAAAAAGAAACCCCACTGGGCTCATTTAATCTCTGGGGATTAAAGTACTTTTAAATGGCAAAAAACTACTGTGAAAGTAAATTAAGCTGGAAATACTGTATTATTACACAAAAAAGAAAGAAATCAAACTGACCAGTAACAGTGTCATTGTCTGGTTTTTCCCAATCCAATATGACAAAGGATGGACAGCCCTCTACAGTCACCACCGTGAGGTTGGTTGGAGGATTTTGCGGAGGACGAGTGGGTTCTTCCTTGCTGCCAACTTCTTCTTGAGGAAAATGTTCAAGAGAGCTGGTGATGGAGCAAGGCACATCCTCGTCCTTCTTCATGTACTTGACATGGGGGGCTAAGAACAATAGGAAAAAGCTATTATTCAAGAGTGTTTTTACAAAATGGCAGTGCCACTTCACCTGGTCCAAAACATCCATCCCAGGACACCAAGCAAAAGTCTGCACAAGTGAAACACAAAGCTTTCAGAATAAACCTCATATATTCAATATTGAGCTGCTTGTTCTCATTTTTGGGTTTTTGTTTTGGATTTTATGTTTTTCTTGTTGGTTTTTTTAATTTTTGCTTGGTTTTTTTACTTATTAAAATTTTACTTATTGTTGTTTGACCTGGAATCTGCACTGCCTTTACCCCCTTCCTGCTGGCACCACTGATGAAATGACATTCTGAAGGTATTAGCAGGTGATACACGCTGTTTGAAATAATTAAAATCTGTCACAAAATAGAAAAATAAACTTTATTTCTTCTATAGTAAAATGAGATTATAATTCTACTTGCAGCTTCTGAGGGGTATGCTAATACAAAGACATCACATACACTTTGTTTCACCAGAAGGAGCAATAACTTTAGTCCAGAAAGTAAAAGTAAAAATTCAGTCAAGAAAACGCTCGTTTGTACTACAGTTCTTTCATCTGCCACTAAAGTGACACAGAATTAAATAAAATTTTGGCCTTTGAATAACCAAATAAGATAATTTGATCCAAGATAGCTCAGACTCCATATGCTCCCTGAAATAAAAATACTATAGCTATGAATATCCTACCTTGGTACCTTGGTTTTCCTGAAGAATCTGTTTCTGATGTAGGACTTGAGCTGAAGACAGTTGCATCAACTGTAGAAAACACAGTTATAATTTGCAACAAATACAAAGTTTCAGTGTTAGAACTGGAGCATTTCACAGTTCCTTTGGCATTTTAAACAATTATAAGAATAGATAAATGGTAGACATTTGCTGCCAGATCTATCTCTTCACTTTAGGTACTGCATTTTTTCTGTGATACTGTATAAACCTTGTACTTACCTGCTAGTACAGACACCCATAATCAAAATGACAGAATTCATGACTGCTGCTGGATTCAGTTCATACAATATATGTAAAATACTTTTTAGGCCATTGTCCTGGGTTTGCTTTAATTGAATTTTTTGGTAAGGAAGAAAAAGGTCAGCCACGGAAAAACGATGCCTTTGCACTGTGCTGGCTGTTTAGCCTGGAGATTTTTTGATGTTCCTGGGATATATAGAACTACTACATTGTCACAGTAACTTCTTTAAAAATAACAATAAGGAAATAAAAAAATTCTGTCTTCAGAGTGTACAACTTCCACAAAATTTGAAGGAAATTGAAAGCAAATACACTGGTTAAGAGAAATGTGCTAAAGCAGTCAGGATTCACGACACAATGTTGTATTAATTAGCCTCTACACTGAACATGATGCAAATACTACAATGGACCTCAACAAATAAAACAAAATACCTTCCCAACAAGAATTTATAAATGAATCTAGGATTCAGCTTGCTTTACTGAGCACTGAGGGTCACAGTGGGTTTATGATCATTGTAAGGAGACAAGAATTTAAGTATTACTATAAATCCAGGAAAATTAGAAGTGGCATCATTCATGACAATATACCAAGAACTGCACATTTGGGCTCAAAAATTCTAAGGACATCCTCCTCCAAACCCATTACTGTATGCCACCTTGAAAATACTTAGCTCTGAATTTGTAATCAACTCCCAGTTTTATAAAGGGCAAATTACACACTATTGATCACTATGACTGCACTACTACAATTTTTTCTATTTAAATGGTGGCAGTTTGGTCAAATAAAGGAGGATATCACATCTATGATGAGCCCTAACAGTCACTGGTAAATAACATTTTGAATTTATGTCCTGGGAAAGTAGAAACATGCAGGAAAAGAAGTGTCTTATCCTGTCTTTGCACAGCTTTAAATGGCCACTGAATAGTATTGAAAGCCTACTAAGCATGTTTGAATTTCTAGGAAGATGAAGCCCTGTCATGTTCTCAATTACCAAGATGTGTAAGAGAAAGGAGCTAGATCTCGGCCAAATCAGTAAAGTCACTAAGTAGCATAAAAATAATCAGAATCACCCCAGACAGAATACTTTTTGTGTTAAATATGCAATGCATCAATAAAGTTTAGGGAAGGGAAGCAAAAGAAAAGTGGAAACCTTAATGTTAATTAAAAAAAAAAAAAAGAAAAAAAGAAAAAAGAAGAAACCAGAACTGTTTGTAATATGCTCACCGTAATACTCTGGAGTTGCAAAAGCTGTTGGTGTCTTATATAATGTTCCTGTCCTCACAGGTGGTGTTGGTCCAGCAGGCTTAGCTATAGTGACAGATGAAGGGACTTGTAGCAACAAGACATTCAGCATTTGAAGGAGTGAAACAGCTTTCTGATTTGCTAAGAGAACTCAGTTTTGTGACAACTGCTCTGTGCAACAAGTATTTTCATTTAAATCACAGTAATCCCTCAACTGGATTTAGGAATGTTCTGAATTGTGCTAGTTGCAAATGTAACCTAATTCTGAAACCCAGTAAGAAAATTCCTTGCCACTTTGAGGTTGTCTTGGAGGACTTTAGTCAGCTAGAAAATAACATGGTTTAATGCACAGAACCATCCTACACAGACTGGTAAAAGATGCAAAATGACCAGCACTGACATTGCTGTTCCTTAAAGAAAGAGCACACTTCTTCCTGAGTTGCAAGACACAATAGCTGAAGTCAGCAACTGAAACTTGGATTCTTCCCTCAAATACAGGTAAGGTTAATTTCTGCTCTCAATACAGCACATACATTAGCAAGGGTGGTGCTGGAATATTTCTAGTGATAAACACCAAGTTCTTAACTGTGGTCTGCATTAAGAGTTTAACCATAGAACAGTATTGGAGCTTCCACTAAATGAAATTAAGATACACTTCAAATGAAAGCAAAGAAAATGCAGCCAAGTCCAGCATTTTCAACATTTATAGCACTGTATCACTCAAAAAGAAAAGTTTTCTTGCTGAAATAATTTCTGTAATAGGTTCCATAAGTCTGGACAGAAACTGACTGACAGAGGCAATATTATCAGCTATAATTAAACAGCTATTTTAAAAAAAGTATTTTAGATTATGTGACATTGCTTTTATTCTTCAGCTGTTACCACCTAATAAAGAAAACAGGTTTCTAAGAGGCAAACAATCCATGGTAAAGGTCTTGATTTCTTGCATTATAGCTGTAAAAGACAAGAATTAAATTCATAAAACATGCAGATACTCCCAGATAACCATGACATGACAGTGAAATCTCCACCCTGAAGAGTGAAGAACTATATAATGTAGTTACCTCCCCATCATATATGATACAGAACATGGCAACTGAAGGCAGAACTCTGGTGAGCCAAGTTTAAGACAACAAAAATCCCTACTTTCCACTGATTTTCTTAATAAAATGGAAATCTGAAAGATTCTCACTAGAATTCAGTTTCACAAAGTTTCTGGAACTCTCATTTCCATTTTTTTTTTACCCATTCAGGAGATTTTTAATGTCTGCATAGAAACCTTTCCATAATATCCACTGGATGAGTTAGAAAGATGCAAGCAAGGAATTAATCACAGGGTTAATGAGAAAGAGGACAGAATTCTGACAGGGAAAATCCAAGAAGAACATTGAGGCAAATTTTTCCTGTTCGTACAGTGGAACAGTCTCTCCAGGAAACCAGAAGAAACAAAATTACAATGTTTAAAACTAAGCTGGATAAAACACTAGGAAACACAGAAGAAGGAAAATCTTCTACTGTCCCCACAAGGAAGAACCAGATCATTTAACCAATTTATTCCATCTTGAAAGCCTAGGAAGGTATGGTAAATGCTGACTACCACATAACCTGGCCTCCACTGTAAGGAAAAAGGTTGAAATTTCAAAACACTGGTAAATTAATTAGACACTTAGTGGAGAAAATTAGTATAGACCCCAATACAAACAAAAGAAAACATATCAGGTCTATGGCTGATGACGTCTTCTGTTTTCTTGGGACTATTACTAAGGAAACACCACCTAACAACAACAAGTACAGACACAGTATTTCAATCTTGGCTCTGCTGATGAATAAATATATAGGTTGTCTCATCCAGCTTGGAGATTCTTGCTACTCATCTGCCACACAAAATACTGAAGTATTATTTAGGTCTTTGGTTCCTTAATAGCACACCTTTAAAAGCCCCAAATGAAATAAACAGAAAAAACCCCACAATAGGAAATCCATCAGAGCTGTATATTCATATATAGCTGTATATTCTTATGTATAAAGACTTTTATATCTCCAAGGAACTACAGAGATCAATATGAAGAGGAAAGAAGCTGTCATGATGTTAAGCTTAAGGAGATGATAGTTTCTGACTACATGGAATAATGTTAGTCTAAGGATTCTTACATAGAATCCACTGACAAAACATCCATGTGGATACTGAATATCCGCTTCAGGATAAACTTTAAATAAAATAGGAAAGGTGAAAGCTTCTATGTCCTCTTAAACCAATAAGAGGTTTGAGAAGCCAGAATACTTTAGCACAATAATCAAGCTAAACTCTGCACATGGAACAAGTCAGCTTGCTCTACCTCCCAGTGCAGTTACTTGTCTAGGTGACCATTAACGCATTTTTTGCAGTGGTTTAATGGAAGTACCATATATATGTGAGGAATTCCATAACAAATAACTAGTTAGGACTAGGCACTGAAGCACAGTAGTCAACATCTCCCATCCAACATGCACATTAAATAGCAAAAAATTGTATTAGTAGACATGAAACATTCTTAAGGTTTATCTTCTTAAAGGATGACTTGGAGTGTGCTATTTTGCTTTCAGCTCCCTTACTAGGCATGATTTCCATATAACTAGGTTAGGGAAAGAAAAGGAAACACGGTTTTTGCAAGAAGACAAAAGACACAAGGCCTGTGTGTTCCAAAAGACTAGTTTCTATAAATATCATAGATCACAGAAATCTATGCTATAGAATTCTCCTATACCCTGCTAGCCAGTATTATCTCACACACAATAAAATATTTATGCTGAAAAGGCTGAAATACCTGGACTCCCTGGTTTACCAGTCACGGTGTTAGGAGGCAGAGGTTTTCTTCTCATTTGTGTAGGTCTGGCAGGAGGTATAGGAGGGTGCTGAGGGCCAGGTGATGTAGTCACTGAATGACATTACAAGACAGCATTATTAATTATTTAACCTCAAATTCAATAAAATCAGAAATGCACTAGAAGTTGTATTCTGACTTCCCAAGCGATGTTTCATGTCTGATTTAATATCAAAAGTGGAGAGGTGAGATTAGGAGCTAATCTGAGTTGTATTTTCAGCCTTAAATCTCTGAGAACTGTGTGCCATGAAGTTTTAAACAAAGTTTACACTGAAAAAATGTAGCTCCTTTGGGATTTTGTACAAGTGTTTCAATGATTCATTTTCTGTGTAGCTACTAATTTTTGTCAACAGTAATTTTTTGGCATTCAAATGGATGCATCTTCACACAACAAACACCACCTCAATGTGCTAGGAAACATCTTCAGTACCCTACTCACAAACTTTCTGACCTCTTGTACTTTCTGACTAATACAACTGCCCACCCTCAGCTTCAAGCAAAAGATGTAAGAGAATGAAACTATCATTAGGAACACTTTATTCTATGCCACTCAAAACTGAAAAAAGTTACTGTCACCTCACACGCTGACATGGCTAAAGCCAATTACTGTTGTCAAAATTTCTGAAGCACCCAACTTGGTTATTTCAATGTGCAGCTCCAGCCAGTACTCATTACATTTATCTGATAATTTCTTTTGACAGTGAGGTCTAAAAGAAAAACCTAAGCCCCTTAATTCATACCTACAAATCATTTTACTGTATTTTCCAGACACTAAAGAAGGATTTTATTATGCAGCAGAAAGGCAAAGGAAAAGATTTTTGTTCCACTATTCACCTTTGCCCTTCTTTCCTTAAGAAAATCCAGGAGATATGTGCAACACATTTATGTAACAAAAGCCTTTTTGTATCTAAACAGAGAAAATCCTCAAGAGTAGTATAATTCTTATAAGGTTGCCAATGTCAACAACTATGCAAGTTGCCTGATACTGAATTACTGGCTCCATAAGGTACCTCAGGTCCTGTGTATTAGACCTTAGTTTACCCTATAAATAGAGAGATTGTGGGCGAGAAGGGAGCAGATCCAAAGACTCATTTAGGAGACCTTTTTTGGAAATACTTACAATATACAAACAGGAATATCTCCATCTCTCTCTCTTCCTTTTTCCTTTTTGGACTCTTGTAGTCATTTATAAAACAGTTGGTTTTATTTTTTTTAAATCCCTCAGATCAAGACAGAAAATAATGCTCTATCTAATTTAGGAGGATGTCGTGGTTTTGAAAATAGCATTTGTATGTTTCATAGTCATTCTTAATTTCCAGATTGCGATAAAAAACATGCTTAAGGCCTGAAGAAGTATAACAACATTTTTATATATGTCATCATACCTAGATATTACTATATGGTAGTACTTGTCACTACTTTTTCTGCTGCGCACAATTAGAGAAGGGATTGTCCAAGATATTTATGAAGTAAAAATGTGCAAGTATTGACTTGCCAATGGTTTCTATAATATTTTCTGAGCAGCACAACTACTAACAACAGGCAAACTAAAACATTCCACTCAGTGTACTGGGTCACAACTGAATTGAATCATAATTCCACTGTACTGTACTCTGGAAAAACAAGAATTCCTACTTTACCCTTCTGCTACTTCCAACGATGATTTGGGTGCTGGTCAATGATGCTACCAAATGTAATTACCAGTGTGTGGAGACTGAACTTGTAAATTAGGATGCACAATAGAATTTAGGGATTTCGTGAGTGTATATTCTTGTAAGGACAACATGGTGAAATATTTGGATTTAATGAATCTCTAGGCTTCTTTATGGACTGGAAGTCCTTGACTCGGTCACTCTTGATGAAAGAGAAGGATGAGCAGCCTCTTAGGGCAGACGTCTTTACTGGTGACACAGACAATGGGAATGAGTGCACCCTCAGCAATTCTGTGGATGACACCAAGCTGGTTGTGCAATGGACACCTTGGAGGGAAGGGATCCCATCCAGACAACCCTGGCAGGTTGAGCAGTGGCCAATGCAAACCTCCTGAAGTCCATCACGGCCAGGCGCAAAGTCCCGCAGCTGCATTGGGAGCAATCACCTGTCTCAGCGCTGGCTAGATGAGGGAGATTAAAAACAGCCCTGCCCTGCAGATATGGACTTGAGGATACTGGTGGATGAAAAACTAGACAGAAGCCAGCCCAGGAAGCCAATTGTATCCTGGGCTGCACCAAAAGGAGTGTGGCCAGCAGGCCGAGGGAGGTCATTCTACCCCTCTGCTCTCCTGAGGCCCCACCTGGAGTGCTGCATCCAGTTCTGGGGTATCCAGTAAAACAACAACATGGGCCTGTTAAAGCAAGTCCATGGAAGAGCCACAAAATCCACCAGAGGACTGGAGCTCTTCTCCTATGAAGAAACTCAGAGAGTTGGATTGTTTAATGCAGAGAAGAGAAGGCTCCACAGAGACTTTAGTGCAACCTGCAATGCTTAAAGTGGGCTTGTGAGAGAAATGGAGAAAGGGTTTTTAACAGGGCCTGTAGTGGTAGGACAAGGAGAAACAGTTTTAAACTGAAGGGTAGGTTTATATTAGATAACAATATAAACTGGAAGAGAGTTGGTTTAGATTAGGTATTAGGAAGAAATCCTTTACTGTGAGGGTGGTGAGGCCCTGGCACAGGTTGCCCAGAGAAATTGTGGATGCCCCATCCCTGCCACTGTTCAAGGCCAGGATGGATGGGGCTTGGAGCAACCTGGTTTGGTGGAAGGTGTCCCTCCCAAGGCAGGTGGGGTGGAACTCTGACCTTTAAAAGTTCCTTCTTACCCAAACCATTCTATGATTCCATGAATTTTGATATACATTTTAAGGACTCTTGAAGAGAGCTGAGATTGCAGTTATACAAGAAAATTATGAAACCGTAGTAGCTAATTTCACAACCATACCCAACTGCCTTTTATGACTACGGTTCAAGGTATTGGCTTACCTCAAAGCTCTAAAAGCTTCTCTTTAGACATCAAATGTCATAAAATGAGTAAAAGCTGGTCTTAATGTCCCTTCAAATCTACGTGCATATAAAACCTTCAAACCTCTGCAAATCACAAGCTGGATTTACTTAAGGAAACACCACTGCCTGACACTGAGTAACAAAAAGTGCTGAGTATCGTCCTTGTTTGCCTTCAGCTGCTACTAATAGTACACCACGCTAGACTTAATCTTTGCAAAGTACAGTGGTCAGACTGAATAAACTTAAAAATGATAAAACATCAGAACTTGGCCATCAAGATAGGCTCTTATCTTTGTAGAGGTAAATTAGTTGCAAAGGAAATTCAACAGGTATTAGGAGCAAACAGCAGTTTATAAAATAGTGCTTTAAAATCCAGTAATATGTTCTCAAAGAAGAAGCTACCTAGAAAGAACTTCTGCAGCTGAGTAGTAAATCCAAGAGTAAAACAAAAAAGGATTTCATTTTCAGTCAGTTTCTATATCAGAAAAAAACCACAGCTAAAGCAAATTCTGCGCTTGATTATGCTTATGAAACAGAGAAATTCTTTACACATGACATAGGCAGGGTATTTACCTGTTGTATGAATGTTTCAGTTAAATATTTTCATTGTTTTGAAAATATGATTGCAAGACTTGCCAGAAGAGTAAACCTTACAAGTCTTGTATTACACATGTAAAAAAACCTGTAACCTGATTTACTCCACATTGTTATTTTCCTTCAAGCCTAATGTTCTAATGTTCCCAACAATCCCAATATTCAATGAAACTTCCTCATACATGGGAGTACAAGTTGGTTATGCTTTTACCTGATTCACCTTTGCTATGTGGAAACTATTAGCATGAAAAGAATCAGTGCTTACAGTATTGTGGCTGTTAGATCATAAGGATACAACTCCAGTGGTGAAAATTTCTACCATATATAAGTGACTAAGCATATGTAAGTGATTAAGTAGTGGCTATAAATTATTCTTATTTTTATCTCTTTTAGTAGCGTTCGGAAGCCGTAAGAATGTGTATTCATGAGGATGATTAAGAATTATTTTTTCTTATCAGTGGAGGTGCGTTATGTGCAGAAAAGGCAGCATTTTTATTTTTAATAACAACAGTTAAATATTGCTTTATTGTATATTTTTATTAACCTTACCAGAAATTGGCTTTTGCCAGGTCTCAACATATGCTGGAGGTCTTTTGACACCCATGTCAATTGGTCTGGCAGTAGCCCCAGGTGTATAAAAGTCATCTGTGGAAAAAAAGGAAATGAAATAAGTATCTACAGTGTGGTACCAAGTCATGGAATACTTGTATATTGAATATGTCCAAGCTCCAGCTGACATCATGTGCAAAACCAACATGTGTGGCCCATCTATGTTTTTACTGATAACTTAGTGATATCCATTATCTTCTTATTCAGGTAAGCGGAAAGTGATCTGGTTCTACAAAGTCTGCAGTTTAATTTTAAACATTCCTCGAGTAAAGTATATTTGGAAAGAGAAAATTAATAAGATGAAGAGGTAACAGATGAGTTAAACCAAGACTATATACGGAAAAATGAGTAGAGAAAACATTCTAGTTTTTCAGTGTAAAGAATAAAATGTCCGTTGATTCTTGAAAAGTACAAAGCTCTCCTTCTCCCCATTATATGATCTCTGGTCATCCACCATATTAAATGGTTAGAGGAATTCTGAACCAAATATATCCACCCTATTTGGAGCACAGGAGACAAAGTATACACAACATCCAGTTTGTATATAAGAGAAAGGCCTACTTAAAAGTTATACAAGCACATTTTTTAAAAAGTAAGTGGCATTAAAAGATCAACACAACTCCTGGTACAGAACAACTGTTTCTCATGCTGATATTTATAGGACAGCCAAACTGTTAAATTAATATGCTGTCTCTACAAAAGGTAAGTATATTTGCTTTATAAAGACAGTATATATAGTAAAGCAAGAAGATGCATTGCAACTTCATCATGTTTGTGGGAAAACCCCCTTGCTCATGATGTAAGACAAAAAAATCCTACAATTTGTTATATTTAAAAAAAATAAATCTCTATATTACTTTAATTATCAAATTCCAACCCTGTTCCAACATTATCTAATCCCTTCAGCTAAAGATTTTATAGATTTATAATCTGGTCCTCAATTTGTTTTGATATTTCACTAGTATTTTAATGGTATGAAGCAGATAATTTTTCAATTACTTTACTATTTGACTGTTTTTGTTGCATGTTCCTTACAAATCCACAGTCCATACATGATAAATAATTTACTGAAGATTAAAGTAAGTTGGGAGTAAGACTTGCAGTCAGCTGGGAACAGGATGCAGGTGACCTGGTCCCTGTGTCTTAAATATCTGAACACATCATATGGTCTTTATAACTGCAATTTGTCTTCAGGTAATTAATTAGATCTTCAGCTATAGAAAGCACCAGAGAGATAATCAATGTTTCATGTGAATGATGTTCAAGGAAGAAAAGGCATGAGAAGACCAGCACCAGCCTTAAGAAAATAAGAATAATCTTGTACATCATGAGATATAGTTAGAGCATGTTTAGTTTCTCAGCCCACCTTTCAGTGAACATATCAACAAAATGTGGTAGCACATTGACTAATTCACACTAAATCACCCAAGTGTATATCACAAGTCTAAATTATTTTTGCATGTTACAGTCTCTACAGAAAAACTATCTCTATTCTGCTCCTTAGAATCTAATTTAGAATCATAATCTTTTCTTCTCTTAGCTGAGAATGAACAAAATATTGTATATGTTTTAGCTGGAAGAAGTAAGTTTTTTTTCTTTTCAGAAATGTGCACTGCTGTTCTGCCATTAGTAAAGTAGAAATGAAAAATAAGTCAAAGTTTCAAACCACAATACTTTCAGGTTTACAAAGTCTCCTATTCTGAGTATTTCAGTACACTTTTAAGTCACATAAAAGTTTGTGTTTGCACACGAGGTACCTGCACAACCAAAGTTTGCTGTATTTTTCATAGCATTTGCCTTATTCTACCTAATGTAACTTGCTCATCAAAAGCACTTATCCACATTCATCCAAACTTTTACCAGAATTTAGAAAAGATCTATTACTTGCATATGTCTTTGTGTCTCCTTTTAATTCTATATTTTTTCCTGGAAACACTCATAGGGTCTGGAACATGTTTAAATTAACTTCTCTGTCTTTAATTGTAGGAATACTATTAGAAGGGTGGATCATTTTAAAGAAAATAATGGAAAAAATGCCCTTGATAAAATAAACTGAAATACCTTTATACTTGAGTTCCTTTGGAACTTGGCTATACACATACAGTTTAAAAAATAAAAAGAAAATAGAACACAAAGTTAATGGCCATTTTAATGAAAACCATGTATGCCTCCCTTTCACAAGAAAAATGGAAACCTTGCTGAAAGTTTGTTTGCTGACATTTGTCAGGAAGCTCAGTAAATCAAGAGCAGTATTTATATGGTTAGGATTAAATTAAAAAACAACCTGGTAAGGTAAGTTACATACACTAACATGAAAAACCATCTGAATAAAATGGTATTCCAGAGAAAATGGCTAAAACATGGCAAAAAACTCAAAGGAATGCTAATCATGAGGAAGCAATCCCTGCCTCTTTTCCGCAGCCAAGTTTACCACCTGGCACTACAGCTGGCCAGGAGACTGAAAAGCCTGTCAGGAAACCAGCCACAACCCCAAGTGCTGGTGCTGGAAAAAACAAATTCCACTGCTTATCATCTGGGCCCTGCAGCTGCCAAGCACTCTCTGCATGGAGGGAAACATCTTTGCTCTGAGGCTGGCGAGCCCAGTCAGGAAGAAGAAATGGACTACAATCAACAGCAGTGCCAGTCCAGCAAGGAATTTAAAGATCCAAACTGGTGTCCACATAATGGAGTGTCCAAGAGTAAGTGATGTAATGTCTAAAGGTAAGTCTGAAAATGTGTTGTTACATATATAGCATATTCCTAACAGCCCAGTTAAAAATTCTGATCATCTTAGATCAAAAGTGCAGGATTTTGATAAGCCAACCACAGAAAATACTGAAAAAGGAACTTTTTTGTCTTTGCTGGTAAGATTTGGGGTTCCAGTTCTTTCCTAAGTTGTTTCCTAAGTCTTTTTTGCAGATGTAGGGATTCTTTTGCAATAGATTATTAATTGTACATTGCTTGGGAGTGGTACAGAAGATTTCTTTAATTGGTTACCTGAATTCCTTTTTGTGCAAATTTATTTTTGTGGGCACAATCAGCCTTGTCTCAGACACTGGTGCAATACTGTTATGTACTTGCCTTAGAGAAGACTTGGGATTTCACTTACTGATCATCAAGAAAAGTACAGACTGAAAAGTTGTGACAAGGGTCAGTCCCCTCTCAAGATGTCATAAATGTATGAAATTCATTGGTGATTTCTCTTACACTTCTCAGAAGAAAGGTGCAGACTCACAGAAAGGTGTCAATGAGTAGTTGTGGCAGTGGGGTTGGAGGTACAAAGAAGTGGGCAGGAGATAACAAAGGCCAGATCTTCTTTGGTACTTTGGATACCAAGTTTGACTTAAAGGACTCACTTGGCAGGACACAAAATTTAGCTGAGACAACTACAGCATGTTTCTTTAACTTAGAGAAAAAATATACTTATGTAACTTGGCAATGGAAACCACTACTGGAAGTATAATTTTTCAGAAGAATTCTAAAAGAAGGTACTTATTTACCAGTGAGTACACATAGATGCCCAGTAAATAGTAGTTCTGTGGTGACTTTTGACACCACCTAGCACAATGAAGCTCTAGTTCTTCTGGAAAGATGCACTACTATAAAGACATGGAAAAAATAGCAAATGGTGGGCACACCAAGAGGGCCACTTACAATATGATTGCTTAAAACAACACTTTAGCAACTTAAACCAACATTAAGCACAAAAAACTCCATGTAACAGTATACTACTATTATATTTATACTACTGACTTACTTAGCATGTATTCATTTTTGCTGGTGTTTTTAATAACCTACCAATACCTCTGCTGAGGTTGTGACTATAATGGAGAAAAGTTCAATGGACTGTATAATGTAATTGTGTGTTTGCGCATAATTTCATAATGTGATCACTCCTGGAGACCTGTGTGCATTCTCCTATTCCAGTAATCTGACATTAGAAAGAAATCACTTGTAAGGTGATTTCCAGCACAAGTGAACAACAAAACCTTTTGACCCACAACTACTGGAATCAGGCACTTAATGCTTTAACTGGCTCTGATGTCCTGGAATTTGATGGTCTCATTTAATTTACCAAAAGGACTGTGGAAGGTCAAAGAACACCTACCTCTAGTGAAGGCATTCACTCCATATGTCATACAGAAATGTATGACATACTCTAAGCAGGTTAAATTTAATTCAATTTAAATACACAGCCATCTCTTCTGAGTTTTTAGCATTTCTAACAGCATCGTGGGCTTGTGAAAATGAATAGGAATGAGTGGCTCAAAACATTCTATGATCAGCAACAGTCATTAAATTGCCAAATATATCAGAAAGAAACATTACACAGGCAAAAATGTTTAGAATAGATGTAATATCACTCAGGCTATTCTAATCTAGCTAGCATAGAAATATTGACGGGAGCCAGCAATAATATGGGACAACAGCCCTTTTAGTGGGTGGTCAGCCAAAAGTTTGCTTTGACTATGTACATTGTTTATTTATTTATATTATTTATTATTTTAAACCTGGATTCTTGATTAAGAATTCCAAAATTATATATTTAATTAACCAATGGCTGTATTTAAAAAAATCCCCAATGCTATTTGTATTGATGTAATAAATTAATGCTCTGTGAAATTAAAAAAATATGGATTCATTATGAATTAACATTGAAAATATTATGTTGCTTGGATGGAAAAATCAAGTACAACTGAAAAAGTTGAAAAACAGAGAAATTATTTTTTCCCCCAAGCAGACCTGTGCTTTTAATAAAATCTTTGTGGTTTGGGATATTTGTTATCTGCATGTTTAAGGGTATGTAAATTGAAGTTCTCACTGTCATCTACCATTCACCAACCTGGAATATTTTGGTGCTGAAGTATCCAAGCCTGAATACTGCACAATCCAAATAGTGCATGGTCTGAATGTGAGCGGGTCTGATGTGAACACACCACGTGCATAGAGAGTGACTAGCAAGATACTTGGCTTTAAGGCTTCCCTACCAAGCCTCCTGACTTGGACTCAAACAAATGGGTGATCCTGTCTAATGAAGCATTTTCCAATAATTATTGTGGATCTGACATCTAGAAAACATTAGTAAACAGTAGCCACAAAATAATCAATCTGTAAATTTACATAGACTGAGTGCCAGTATAATTTCATAATCACCCTCAGGAATTGTATAACAAGATCAGCAGAAGCAATTACACATGGCACTCTGAGGAATTAAATTCTATAATAAAACACAATGAGATATTTTGCAAGGCTCAAGAAGACTTGGGGAAATTACATTCCAGTCTTTTATTGATAAATTAAAAAAAAACCACCCCAAACCCAGAACTCTACCTGTTGTTGGCACAATCCACTTTGGCAGTCCAGGTGCTTTTGTTCTGGCTGGTGCTAGTGTGGTTTTACTAAAAACTGTGAGAGAGTTTCAAAAGAAAAAAGAAAAAAGAAGAAAAAAAGAAAGAAGTTCCATGAGAAGAATACCCAACAGACTTCAATGTGATGCCAAGAATTCCACACTAAAGAAGTAACACCTTACTGTGATGATACACATAGTTTTGGTTTCTTCTTTTTTTTTTCTGATTTGGAAAGGCTTTACCACCTGACTTATTAATTGATTGAAAAATACCCCCTTTTTTTTTTCCTTCCAGCAATACTTAAAATTCCGCCAAGAACAGATGAAATTAATTAACTATTTAATCTCCTCCCCATCCCAGATTGAATAAACAATTATTACCAGATCTGGTCTGTGATCTATCCACTGGCTGTGGTCTTGCAGAAGTGAGATGAGTTTTATGAGGTGCTAAAAGAAATAAGGTCCCGTTTCAATGCTGTGTGTAAAAGAACACGGACAGTGCAGTGCAATTTGCCAGACAAAAAGGTCCATGCACCAATGTGATACAGCAAAATGGACATATGAGAGTTCTATGAGTTCTAATCCAAAATGCATGTGGAAAATGCTAGTTTCTTTAGTGGCCAGATGATTCCATCATGCAGTCTGACCAGTTACATTCATATATAGGTTTAGGAAAAAGATGTAAAATATTCACAGCCAGTTACCCAACTGTATATGGATACAGAGTTAGCTCTGCAAGGTATCCATGGCCTTAAGACATTTAATTAGGTTCTGTAAAAAACAAACAAACAAAAAACCTAAAATAAAACACCAAACTGAACCCCACCAAACCAAAGACTTAGATAAAACTATGAAACATTAAAATATTGCTGAGAAAACAACTGGGAGCATTCAATGCAGACACTGTGCAGGGCAACTGAAGCACAGTGTCATCAGCAAGGTTGAAATCAGAAGCCCTCAACCTTTTTTTATTGTTGCCTTTCACTTGCAAAATAGTTTTGATACTCTAGGTGTTATGGGCTCTGTAAAAATCACACTGGAAGCGGAAAGCATAAGCAGTAGTCACTGTTATCTTGTGCCCAATTAGCAACATCTGTAAATCAGATTTTTTAAGTAGAGCTAGCTATTTGATATTCAAGACAAGTAAACATTCGACCCATAACACTTAATCCAGCCTCTCCAAAGCATCAGAGAAAATATTGATGCAGGACTGGACATATTACTCATTTTTGACATTTAGATTGGGGAAGTTTTACAGATTTAGATTTCGTAAGGAAAAAGTTGGAACTCAGTGGCATCGATGTTTGTAACACTATATACATGTGAGTATCCAATACACAGCTCTAATTCTGTTTGGAAACTTCATATAATCTTTGATATTTGAGGCAATACTGAGCAAATCCGATTTTCAGAGCAATAAACTAAAATATTTGATAAGGGGAAAAATAAATTTTCATATTACGTATTTGAAACAGTTTTAAAGGTAATAATGAATAGACCATTAAACATTAAACTGTACCGATTTTACTTAAGATCTATAGACTCTCAATACAACATCTTAAGAAAATCTTTAAAAATTACCTGTATCAAACCAAGGAATTTCAGTTGCTTGACCAATTTTGGGCCTGGGTGAAATGTGGTATGTTTCACTGGGAACTGAAAATGGACATATTACTGCTTATCAAATGCAAATGGTTTCCTTTTAAACGTAAGACATCACAGGTGGAAAAGAAACTTAAACTGTCTGTGCAGATCATAAACAAAAGGATCAGTGCTAGAAATCTGGCTGAAAATCATGCTTTTATACATGTAAAAGACTTTCCGAGTCTGGTAAGATATATATCATTAGTAAGTCAGACAAAATCAGAAAAGATGATAAGTCTTTTTACATGACTCCTCAGCCTCGTACATGTAGTACTTATTTCTATAAAGAACTGCATGGAGAAGAAAAATGGCTGGAAAATTAAAACCAGCAACATTTTGTACATGCACTGGACTGTAACTAACAAATGAACATGACAAAGATACATAAGTTATTTATATAAGGTATTTCTGTTGATTAAAGTGTAGGTTTAGCCATATAGCAAAAGCAGAGAAAGTAAAGATTGATGAAAAAGAAACTGATGTAATATTCTCATTACCCAAAGTTATTTTGGACCCATCAACAACATGTACTGTTATAAGGTTAATTGATCCCAGGTGTGTTGCCCTTGGAGCTATAAAAAATAAACCATTGTTCTGTGAGAAGGGAAATTAAAGAAGTTGGATTTCATGAAGGATCTGTCTCAATTGTTTCCTAAAAACCTATCTGCACATCTGCTAGGACAATTTGAACAGACATGAGACAGACGCGTTCTGATTAGTCTGGATGTATTTTCATGCTGACAACCAGACAATGCAACTATTCTGCTGGGCCCCCACTAACTTCAGAATACTTGCCCTAAACCTGGAGTTCTGACAGTCTTTGGTCTTTCTCATACTTGTTGCATTAACTTACACTTCTCAAAAAAAAATTCTGGAAGTTTGGAGTAATGTATTTATTTTTCAGACCTCACGTAAATTTGAATGAATTAATTGAAAGGTCTCTAAGTTACTGGTTGAAAAGGACAGACTGGCAGGCAGAGGCACACACTACATGGCTCTTTGTCTTTCAGAAATAAGGTTAAAATATGGAAGCTGGAACATAACCTACTTACTTGCATAAGGAGCAGTGGCTAAAAAGTGCCACTAATATGTAACAGTAAACATTTGTTTGCAGTTTTTCCTACCAGTAGCTTGTTTTGCATATACACCATTATAATGATTTAAACTTTACAAGGCAAAAAAAAAATAAGCCTCTAAATTCTGTTCTCTGAAATTCTTTCCCTAAAACTAAATTTGTAGTGGCACCAAAAGATGGCACTTGTTAACTATGACACGACTGGAAATAGCTCTTATTCAGCTGAGACTTAGAATCTAACTTGGCTATTGAAAAGCATTTCAAAATAAGGTATTTAGAAAAGAAATCTTTTTCCTGGACATTTCGGTCTGATGTTCACAGTAATATATATGTACATATGGTATATGTATAGCTAGAATATAGTTCTTGAATGAATAGGGTCTCTGCTTGAAAATTTTTTGGCCATAAAAAACAGACAAGGAGAAAGAAGTGGGGGGAAATTACTAAACTATTTATTAAGCTATTTGTCTAAGACTAAAATTTATCAATTTAGAGGTTAGATCAGAGAGAAGGAAAGATCAGGAGCTGCTCTTATAGACATGTAGTCTCTCCTCATCTAACTATATTTTTCTCCTTTTACATTCCTCCTTAGCAATTTTTATCGAAATAGATCACCCCGTGGTAAAGCTGAGATACCACCAACCTTCACTATAGATGTGCATTCCTAAATCTACCATAGTTACTGCAAAAATCACTGGTATTGCAGTCACTTCTACTCTTAGCATGTAAATATCTTGGACTGCAACTCTGTAACCCAATTTTCAAAAGTACTTGAGAAATCGAATCAAATGTACTTAGAATAATAAAATTCCCCAAAACAAAAGAACTTTTTGAATGTGAGCACAGAAATACATTTTCATTAAAATTAATTGAATTTCTCACATTTTTTGATGGCTACTAAACCCATCCAACTGCTTTCCATAGAAATTGATTCAATTCTTGGGCATTCCCTTTGATATAATTTATGAACAAATTCTCAGCTCAACAATGATACAAAATTCTGACTGCTTATTATGCACGCCCCATGACCACAAACCTCAGTGACAGCAGAAATATAACTAAGGCAGTGCCACAATAACACTTCTAGAGTTACAAACTGTAAATTACCAGGTTTAGTTTGTGGTACTTCTGGCCCAACAGATGTTTTGGATTTGGAAGGAATGAGCAGTGTTTCTTTTGGAGCTGAAAGAAAAGGAAAAAGATTATTATTGTATTCTTCAGGAGTCATGATCCAATGCCATACTTAGCCCACAGAAAATGCATGCCTCAAATGCCTGAAAAAAAGACAATAACAATTCCATGGCTTTCTGGAACCTGAAACAAAATGACTAGCCAAAACACAGAAAAGTCCCAGCAGTGTGCTGCAGGATAAGTTGAGTTAGTGGCTAAAATTCTTGCTCTAAAACAAAAATTAGGCCACTGACTTTGGTTGGAGATCTGACAAATACAGACTTCTGACCAGTCATAAGCTGTAGGCTATTTTTGCTTTACTTGACAAATAGAAATGAGAATCCTCTGTGCTAAGATACATGCACGTGGCAGCAGAATGAAGGATAGTGGAATGGTGTTATATAAATACCGCACTGGAGCACTCTAGAAATTTCTGCACTGAAAAATTAGAAATACCTGCATCTTAATGTTAAGCAAACTTATTTACCCATTGTTGCCCTTGAACGACCAGTGGTAGTAGAAGATTTTGTAATAATTGGTTGTGGAGTTGTCGGATGTATTGCTGTTAAGGAGAAAATGTGAAAAATCTTAGAATATTTATCTGTAATTGAAACAAAGCCACATTTGCTAAAAACAGCAAAATGTCTCAAACTAAGGAGTAGCAGAATATCTTGAAAATCAGCCGCTGACAGATATAGTTATCTCTCTATTAACTTCTGCTATACATTTATACATGGGAGGCCACACAGCCCTCCATAACTATTTTTAAAGCGACTTTCATTTCAGTACAGCAGACAATGTCTGTTGCTAACTTCATAAGCACATCATAAAGAAGTTCTACTGCATTTCAAGAAAAGATTTTTTAAAAAAAGTGCTCACAGAGGAGCACCCAAGATTACCAGGAAGTAATCACAGAGAACTCAGTCTGCCTGGCCACTGAAATTTGTCAATACCCATATTACTACATTTCAGTCGTCATTTTCTATGTGTAATAAACAGAGGAAAACCATTATATATATTATACATATCTTACTATTATAGGTAGTGTAGTTTTGGCTTATTTTGGATTGATCATCTGGAGTGTAATGTATTTGTTTCACCACAAAACTTGCTACAAATAATCCCAGTAAGAAGCACAAAACCTGAAACTTGGGGAAAGAATGATTAAACACAAAATTAAAAGAATGACTCCATTACCAGGTTTGGTGTATGGCACTCTTGGTCTTTCAGTTGTTTTTCGTTTAGTATGAATGAACTGTTTTTCAGTTGGAGCTGGAATAAAAACAAACAGCACCCAAAACAATAATTGAAAAAACGCACAGCTTTTCACAGCAGACAAGGAACATAAGTATGATCTGATCTGAAATAAGGCAATTTATTTAAGAATAAGCTGAAAGTTGGAAATCCTGCAAAGAAAGGCAAACAAGTTAAATGGCCACTTATGCAAGAAGACTTCTAAAAAATATATACAAATTTGTAGCTTTGCATCAAGCAGTCTAGAATATAGTCATTTACATCATCATACTGTAATAGGACAAAAATAGACAGTGGTAACCTGTGTCTTTCTCATCTGCCACACATAAGTATCAGAGGACAGGATTTCTTTTTCAGTGGAACATTTGTGTCAAACTTGATTTCCACATTAAATTCTTTTGTTCTTATGTGGGAATGATTTAAGATTGCTATCTTCATTCTATTCAGATAAAAAAAAATCTTGTAAGTAAAAGTAGGAATCGTTCACTAGAAAAGGTTATCTTAGCACTTTTTAGTCTATGGTCTACACCAATGTGAGAGGTCCAAAATGATCTGCCTTAGCCCGTGCAGTTTTCATCCCCCTTGCTCTGAAGAACCATTTTCTGCATGTAAATATTACTTAGGTAGCTCAGGTGTTTACAACAGGGCACATACTTCATAAAGCTAGATGAAGAGACACTGAATGAATACTGACCTAAGTATCATTGCATACAGGGAATATATATTGAAATAGAAACATGTTTAAAAGCAGTTTTAATTTCCTCTTCCTCAAAAAGAAAAGAAACATAGTTTGAAGATTAAAAAAATGCCTATTAATATTTAATTCTCAGAAAATATATACCATTTCATTCTCAGAAAATCCCAGTCAAGGTCTGTCTCTGAAACTGGGGACAGAAAACTGGTTGAACAAAGATTGCTCAAGCAATGCCCCTGCTCCTGGATACTGCTTGGATTCAGTGACCCTTATTTGGTCCACATCTGACAATTAAGTTAAGAAGAAAGAACACTCAGCTAAGGTTTCATATATTTAAGCAAGTTTTCCCAACATGGATAACAAGAAGAAAGAAGAGAGGATGGTTTTAAGAAGTAGAGTGGGATTTTGAAGGTCACATAGCTGGTCTGGAGGCTTTATGCTGTTGTTGATATATTACAATTTTTTTTTCTGTAAAATTAAACCATGAGGAGTGAAGAAGAAGAGTATTTTAGAATGAAATTATCCACAATTCACATGAAGAATAGGGGATTAACTCAGTTGGTTAGATCATGGTGCTAATGCAAGGGTTGTGATGGGCCAGTTTACTTCAGAGCTGGACTCGATGATCCTTGTGGGTCCCTTCCAACTCAGAGTATACTGTGATTCTGTGAAGCATCACTATCTGCTCTTTAAAGAAAGTCCCCTTTTACTGGAAAATAGATAGCATCTGGAGGAATTGCATCATCCTGACTGGAAACGCTAGAAGAGGAGGAAACGAACTTTTGAAAGCAAATGGGCTCATGCATTATTACCCTTATGAAGACCAAAGAGCAAGTAAGTATCTACAAGTAGAGCAAAATTTCATTATTAGATTTAAATAAAATATAATGAGCTCTCTCTAAGCTGATATTCTCTAAAAAGGTGGAAAATAGAATAATTATTTATGAAATAACAGTTACCAAATGTTGCCTTTGTTCTTTCAGGAATATGAGGAGTCATAGTAGTATCTCGTTCATCAAAGGTTGGAAGAATTTCTGTTGGAAAAAATGTCAATAAATTATCTCAATAATGAAAGGAATCTCCCTTTCCTCCTTTTCTTAGAAAACCTTTCAGTACTATACTGTACACAACTGGAAAGGGATGTTTTAAAACAACATTGGGCATTTACCCTCAGAAATTTATGGTTAGGAAACAACAGTAACAAACCTTCAGTGAAATCACTGATTATATTACATAGGTCAGTTGGATTTATGATGGGGAGTCACCTAAGCAAAATCTAATTGAAGAGAATCCTCACTCTAATCTGGGTGAAAATGCATGTATAAAGAAAAATCAATGCAACAGCATTAGGAGGATTCTCTCATAAGAGCTTCAAAAACATGGTGCAAACTATTAAAGTGTGTTGCTCAGATACAAGCTGCAAATAACTTTTTAATCCTTTATTAAAACGTATAGGCTGATACTATTTCTTCTGTTAATATCTGCATTAGATACAAAAACTCTTGAACTGCTGAAGTTTCCAGCAGATTTAATTGTATCCCTGCAGAGGTTTCTTAACTTAGAACAATAACCAGGTAACAGCAGATGCACTGATGACTATTCTCCCCATTGCCACCCCAAAAGCAATTGTTCAATTATCCACTGCAGCTCCACAAAAGACCAGATAATTTACCAGGCTTCCTGTATGGAGCATCCGGGATGGGAGTTGCTCTAGGTTTAAAAGGAATATGTTGTGGTTCTTTAAGAGCTGAAAGAAAAGATTTGTTTTAAGGGTTTATACTTTGACAAAATTAGGTTTGTTGCACAGGCACTGCATGTCTCATGCTTGCAAAGAAAAACAATCCCTGCATGACAGCCTGAAAAACTGAGTGTCAGATACCTACAGGAATTAAAGAGAAAACAAAATCCTGAATGAAAACATGGGTGGAAAATTAATCAGGTAAGCAAAATCTGGAGTCTAGCAACAAACCCTGAAAGAACAAAACAACTACAGGGAATATATTTCCATTTGTATTTTGGAACCCATAACTGCAATACCCATGGTGTGCTGATCTCCTACAAGTGTCAAAGGAATTACAACGTGTGTGGTAGGGAAAGAAATTTTCTGTGAAGACAACAAACCAGCTAGGAATCTTTCAATACCTGCAACAGAATAGAATGTATTTCAATTAGTAGGAAAGAAAACAAATCAAAACAGATTATCACAAACAGATTATGTGAAAAACAGACTAATGATATATAAGCATTGGCCCAAGAAGCAGTGAAAAAATAATAATGACCAGCTCAAGGTAACAAATTTACCTGCTGCTGTCTTTTGTTGTTCAACTGTAAATGTCCTAACTGCCAAAACTTCATGAAAACAAGATATACAGAGTTAGTGGTGAGTATAAGTTAGTGGTAAAAATACTCCCTTTAACATGACTGGTTTGTTTTCAATTCAGAACACATTATTTTTTCTTTCTTTAAAAAATATTCATTTCTTTGTAAAATTGGTGAATATACACTCACTCAAAATAATGTTGAATGGATACTCTCAGAACTGTTACAAGTTACAGAGGTTTGGCAGTTCATTAGTATGTAAATCACTGTTAAGTTAATTTTTAACGGTGAAATTCCATTACCAGGTCACACAAACCTATGAGTGGTTTCAGTTAGAGATATTTAGAGTCATACATGAAAGCCCTCAAATAGGTTCTTCCCTAAGCACCTTTTGACTGGCACAAAAAGGATGCAATTTCTTCCAACTTCTCATAATGTTTGTATGTTGTCTACCCTGCTGTAGAGATTATTCATCAGTGAGAGGTGTCATGTGGCTGAAAAGCAGAGGCAAATACTAAAACTCAGACATTAAAAATAGAAATCAGCTCTTTTTTCCTTTAAACACCTATTTAATGATCATCAGAGAATGTATTTGTAATATGAAGGGATGTTAATCAACACTTGACTCACTGAGGAAAGACAACCCAAAAGAACCCCTGGATTTCCAAGCACAACAAAACAACAATGTATGTACCAGGTTTTGTGTGTGGTACATCTGGTCTTGGTGATGTCCTGGGCTTGGACGGGACTCGTCGACTTCCTTTTGGACCTGTGGAAATGAGCAAAGTTTTGAATTTGTTATTGAGGATGATGATTCTTGGACCTGTGAAGATGTGCAAAGTTTTGAACACATTGTTGAGGATGATAATTCAACATATGTCTTTTGATTTTTCTGATGAATCAGAAGATTCATTCTCTGCTAAGAAATTTTTTAGGGATTATTTCTGACATTTGAAAATAATCCCAAAGAGATCTCCTGTTAGTGCAATCAATACAATGCCAGTGCAGAGACTAAAGACAAAGTGACTTTTACAGTGCAGTGTCAGATGAACTCTCCAGTCCTAACAGCAATAACAAACACAGCTTTCTGCAAAGTAAACTGCTGTAGTTTTAACACTTCCTAGTTGTGCTTCACAAGTGTTTCATATTCCAAAAACCTGCTGCTCATTTAAATCAACTCTGCATTTAAAAAAAAAAAAACTCAGCAAAGCAGAAGAAATGTGGATATTTACCCTTAATTTTCAAATGGACAAAGGTATTTCCAAAGTTTTGTGAAAAGGAAAGTACCGTAATTTTACACTTTTAAAGAAGCAATTTAAAAATATTAATATTTCTGTCACACTCTAAGGAAATCAAGATGCAGATTTTCCTGTATGCAAGGGCTCAAGATGGGTGTTAACCCACACATCTCCATCATGGGTCATTGACATGAATAAATATCCAGCTGATTGTCTTGTTCCATAACTGCTGTATAGCAAAATTTGGTTATGACAGTGAAGCACAGCCTATTCAATAAGTATCTCTGTATCTTCAGAGAACTCATCAATTTTGAAAATTTTCAAAGTGATGAAAGTTTCATGCACTAAAGGGCAAAATGTTGATCGGCTTACTTGCTCTAGTTGGAGGAACACGTGGACTGGGTGATGTTTTAGGTTTGGAAGGCCTGTGATATGTATCTTTAGAAGCTGAAAGAAAGAAACTGGATTAAGCATATTAAAGTAATAAGGATCTTCAAATATAAATACACTGCTCTGTAATGGGTGTTGTCCTGGATTCACAATATCAAATTCAAGTAACAAAAATGCCTTAGTCAAATGGATCTGCCTCAAGCAATCATATGACCCAGGATCAAGGAAGCGATTGTGTTCTGACAGTGAAATTGAGGTTCGAGTGGAACAGAATTATTTTCAGTCCTCTATGAAGAATTTAATTTCATTTCATAAAACTGCAGAGGAAGAGAAGCAGAGAAAGAAAGCCTTCAGGATGCTTTGCCCACCCAAACAACATGACCACCTGCAATGGTGCTACCTCCACAGGATGACTGAGAACAAAAATTAGGATCCTCTTCTGATCTGCCCTCCGCTTCTTACCATTAAATGTTGCAGGAAATTTTCCTATCTTATTTGCATAACAACTTGAAAGGAACAAGGATTCTCCTCGATTGTTTCATAGAAAATAAGAAGAGACCAAGAACCTTGACTGTTAAATTATTAAGGAACATGCAAAGAAAGATGACAATTTTTTTCAGGTCTGCTTTTAACGATTTGTGCTGCAGAAGACAATGTGATCATTCAAACAAGAAAGCAGCATTACCTATTGTTGCCTTTGGTTTCTCAGTTCTAAACCTAATTATTTCCAGAACTGCATTAGTGTAATAAAACAACAAAACCAAAGTAATACCAAGAACAATCACTGTCTCCACAATAGTCATACCATCCCTGCTAGGGCTGATGACAGATAGTCACTCCTCCCTGAAACTCAACATCAAAGTATTATGTTCCTCAGAATTTCCTCCAGTTCAAGGTAACAGCTCTAATACAGAACAGATCCCAAACATAAATCTGAAGTTTTTGTAAAAGCCACAAAGAGACAGTGGGTGGTTTTTTCCCCTTCAGCTTTGTACACTTTACTGACTTATTTCAAGGTTCTTTTTCAAGTAATAGGTGCAGACTTACTGAGGAGAAAAGGAACCTGAGATGTTGTCTCTCTGCCCATCTCTTCACCAACACCATCTAATACTCCATGTACCTTGGATGCCCATACTGGGTCTGGCTGGGATGGAGGTTATTTTTTTTACAGCAGCCCCTGTGGTACTCTGTTTTGGATTCAGGAGCAAGGAAGTGTTGATGAAATACCAATGTTTTAGTTATTGCTGAATACGCCTTGTTATAGCATCCAAGAATTCTTTGTTTTTCACTTTGTTTTGCCTGCAGGCAAGAGGGCTGGGCTAGGGGTGGGCAGGATGCTCAGAGAGGACACAGCCAGGACAGCAGAACCACCCTGGCCAAAGGGATATTCCACCTCACATAAAATCATGCTTAGCAACAAAACTTTCCAAAGCACCCTTTGCTCCTAGGCTGGCACAGGTCTGCCTGTGGGATGTGGTGTGAGGTTGCTTTGTACCACTTGCTTTTTTCCCCCTCTTTTTATCCTTCCTTATTAAACAGTATTTATCTTGAACTACGATATATTTTTCCTCTATTTTTTTTCCATTACTTCTGCTCTTTTGATTCTCTCCCCAAGACCACTGTGGGGTAGAATGAGCGAGAGGTCAGTGTGGGCTTTGCTTCTGTCCAGGGTCAACCCACTACAGTACCTCACCTCATGCAACTGGGAGTTGCATAATTTACTTTCTCCCTCCTTAATTCTCCTAAGGTTGTATATGGGTATAACAATCCATGTTGACACAATTATAGGAAGTATTACACATTCTTAAATCCCTGAACATCACAAGGGCTCTGGAAAAGTGAACCAACAAGTATGAATGAAAGCTTGTGCGTGGAAAGGAAGAAACAAGCACACAATTTGAGAAATACAGAGCAGAATCCTTCCTCTTTGCAAAGACACCCCTTGTTTTCACCTTCACTTTGCCAGAACACAAGCAAGTTCACACAGAAAAGACTTATTTTCACTGAGAATTGTACAGAAAACACCCATTGCTGCAGTGACTTACAATGTAATAAAGAACTGAAGATATTTTCAACTTACCCAGTTGCTTGTAAATTCTACATGTCACTGGATTTTATCCCTCAAGGAATGTTCCAAAATATATGCCCAAGGAATACATACAACTCTGAAGTTCCACAGATCACAGTAGAATCCATAAGACACATGCGTCATTATGGAAAGGTAAAGAAACAATGAACTTACCTGGTCTTGTTCGTGGCACCTCTGGGCTTGGTGATGTTCTGGGTTTGGAAGGAACATGCTGTGGTCCTCTAGGAACTGAGAAAAAAAAAAAAAAGTAGCAACTACAGCAAATATTAGAAATTTTTGGGAACTGATACTGACGGAAAGCATTTTTGGGAACTGATACTGACAGAAGGCATAACATTAAAGAAGAACACATGCTCTTGGGACCCTTTGGAACCACAAAAACTTGAGTAATGGAGAAATATGAATGCTTGGTACATAACAAATCCCAGTGCTTATGGAACACCTCTGTAACAGGATGATATAAAACAAGGCCAGTATGGTTGGACAGTATAAAAGGTGAAGCAACACGTGATAGAAATGGAGTATAGAGACAAGCAGTCAAAGGTAGGTTGTGGTGCTTCCATCCACTTTGCAGAGCATATTTGTGTGAAAAAAAAGAGAAAAAGATGATTATGAACTGTTAGTGAAAAATCACCAAACCCCCCCTTACAGGATGAACTTTAATAGTAAAAAAATTATGAGAGGGGAGTGCAATGAAGTGCTTGTGATGCTCAGTGAGAAAGAAGCTAAATGTAATGGTCCCCAGGTGATTTACCCTGTAGGTAAAACTGTTACCTATTGTTGATTTTAGTTGATCAGCTCTAAGTGTTATAGATTCCAGGACTGTATCAGAAACAAAACAGAAAAGATGTTTTGAAAGTTGAAAATTTACAATTAGCATGACTTTCTGAATCATATACTTTGTATACTGCCTCATACAGAAACAGTTGTGTTAAAGGAAGTTTCTGAGAAAGCAGTGTGATCAACATAGTGTGAGCTTTGTTCTCCCACAGACTTCAATGAAATATCCAAATATTATCATTCTGTTATTCAGAAAATGGCTTTTGAGGAACATGAATCTCTTCCCTTGGTGATGTGTTTCAAATGCACTCTGTATACACAACTGGAATCAGACAGTACTTGCTTGTGTACTGAGCAATATTATTAAAGAGCATTATATGGTGTATTGCATTGCACAGTCATATAATTCAGCTCTAGACTGGAATGGATCTAAAATGAAACTGGATGGTTTAGAGTCATAAGGATGGGAAATTGATGGGTCAATTCTGTGTCAATTCTTCTGTATGGATTACAATTTAAAAAAAGAAGAAACTACTCTGGATCTCTTAAGACAATGACAATATAAGTGGACGATGCTGTAGAAAACACTCTGTATATTACAGATTGTTGAAAAAACAGTACATTGTTGGGGTGGGGTTTCTTTATTTGGTTGTTTGTTTGTTTTAAACACAGATCAATACAAGCTCATAACATTTGTGTGACAAAACCATAAACCATTTCTGAGAAGGCCAGACTACCATAATAATGAAAAATGGCCACAGAGGTAAAAACTGAGTGTATGAGAAGTTGCATCTTAAGGTGTTAAATTGGAAACAATGTTTTATAATCAGATGCCATGGTTATATGAGAAAACAAGGATTTTGACAGTTTGCTACATGAGGAAATCACATCTAATAGATAACATCAGATTTCAAAAATATTGATCTATGTCCACAATTTCAAGGTCTTCAATAAAGTTTTATCCTTAAAATTTTCACATTTACCAAAGGAAAACATATGCCAATATTTGAGACCCTTGCAATTTTCTGTTGATATTACCAACTGGAAAGCATGGGAGAGAAAGTATTTTTTTCTGCCTACCACTTAATTCAACTGCTCTCACATTTAATAACATAAAAATCCAGTGTTTTGGAATACAGTGTAAGGGATCATTAATGCCAATAAATGTTTATAAGCAAATACTAAGTATGCATGTGTAACTGGGCAATTTACTCCCTCATGCAGAAAATAGTAATGACATAAAATTAATTAATTGTGGCTTAGAAGGAAAACATTCATTCTAACAATGCAAAGCAACGTTGGAATTATATCCCCTCAAGCAGCCTCACTAGTAGCCTTTAATTGCTTGGTTTTTGCTTTGGTTAGCAAAGTTACTCTGAGTGTAACAACACTATTTTCATCCTGCTGCCCTGAAGTAGCAGAGGTTTATTCTTTTGCTCAGTGAAAAATACCTAGCAAATGTCACTACTCATGAAAACTGCAATTAAATCTGAACGGCACAGAACAGAGCAGAACCCCATTCTGGTTTTTCCAGTTTCTGGCTCAGATAACTAAACTGCTGCTCATAAATACATTTCAATCCAAAATAAACTGCACTAGAAACAATCACAAAGTAGTTTACCATCTTTGACTTGTGGGATGTGAGGTTCAGGTGAAGTTTTAGGTTTAGAAGGAACACGTTGAGGCACCTTTGGAGCTGGAAGAGAAAATGTGGGCAATAAATTGGTTAAATTGCACAGCAATTAACATCTGTTACCAGCTGAACACACAAGCACAGGAACCTCACACCTGCAACTGAGAAGAAGTAGGCCAGTAAAATAATAACCTCCATGTGTGTACAACAATCTAAGCAAGAAAGTGGAATTTTAGTAATTTTTGAAGCTCAGTTTTTGTTTGTATTTTTAAAATAAAAACTGGAACAAGCGCAAATAAGCATAATTATGAGAAAGATTATGATTCAGAGCTGCCAGCATAATTTCTTTTTTTATAAAGGAGACATTCCCGCTGTCTGAAGAGAGCAATGCACCCAACTGTTTTGAATGCCAAGCAAGATAATTACCTAGAGGAAAAATGAGGTTAAATGAAACAATCCTGAGGCATAAGGTGGCTACCTTCAGTGCTGCTTGCTGTGATGTAAATAAAGCAAACACAACAGCTTGCCAAGGAAATACTATTACCTATGGGTGACCTTGGTGGTTCAGTTCTAAGTGTAACAGGTTCCAAGACTGTAACAGAAACAGTGTGACAAAGTGAGTAAGGAACACACTCCAAAAACTTAAAATTACTCCAGTGGTAAGTAGAAAAGCAGGTATTAACACAACACCACAGTAATATGGATCTTCAAGCTGACTTTTAAATCGTGGGCAATTAAAATTCTTAATGATACAGGTAAAAAAAGAAATACGTAATTGGACAAACTTGATGGCAATAGAAGCAAAAATATGTGGATTTAAATCAGTAAATCCAAGGACAAGCAAGAGAAGAGATCACAGAGTTTAACTCAGAGAAAGCAAGGGACTCGATACACAGAATGCCAAGAGTCCTCAAACTGAACTCTTGCTTGAAAGTAGTGTGCTGACCGTGACAAAATAGTTGAATTTTTCCTCTAAAGCGAACAATTAAGCAGAGGACTAAAAGGTTGCTACTGGTAGAGCTGTATTTATTAGTCATCTGAAAAAAAATTAGTTTGATAAAGCCTGCTCATTTTTTCTCATATCCACTTACAATTTGGATCACAAAACCAATATATCATGCCCTTTTCCTGGTCACAAACTATACCAAATGCGAAAAAAAAATTATGAGATGGCAGAATCTATAAAAATTTCTTGGCAACAAAGAAAACATATTAAAATAATGTTAATGCATTAATCCTTCCCTCTCAAGGCAGTAACAATAAAATAGCATATAACACACAGATATACATGCCTAAAGATAGAACCTGGTCTATAACCCACATTCACTTACCTCCCAAACTCTCTTATGCATCTACCCATTTTAAAAATGGGCTTCATAGTAAATAACACTATAAAACTTTGATTGCAGTTGAGGGGGTTAATACTAAAGTATTTTTTACATGTCTACTAACATTCACAGTACAATATTCTGTAGTATTACAATTGCTGCAAATGATGAAAAATAAACCCCAAAACAACCAGTATTGACTTCTACTGACAGTGTCCAGATACTCCACAGAAATCTCAAACTAGTCACTAATTTTTCAAATGCTCTCACTACATATCCCTGGTTTGCAAAGACTTTGCCATTAGTCAAGCTCATCAGTTACCTTGGAATTCAAATTCAAAATATTTTCCTAGAAAACACTGATTTCTATTTTCAATGCAAAGGTTGCGTTTGAAAAATCAGTCAGTTCTTACAAAGAGAAAAACAGCTTCCAATAAAAGAAAGAAATTTATATTATTTGTTAGGTTTGCAAACTGTCTTCTGCAGCAATATGGTTTCTTTCTGTATTATCCCAAAATAATGAATTACTCTTTTCCCCACATAGAGGAAAAAAAAAAGTTTTTCTTCCCTTTACTTTCTGCACTAATAGCAAGCCTCAAAGTACATAATTTAAAAAGAAATGCCTTATCAGATTTAGCTTGAGGTGTTTTGATCTTAGCAGATCATTTGGGCTTTAAATGTGAGGAATGTGGATTTTGGATACTGGGAAAAGTTTGTTTTGTGAAAACCTGCATTTAAGCTGAAACTAAAAGGTGCCATAGTAAATCACATTTCACATGCAGCAATGAAGAAATTAAATCTAGGAAATGATCCTCTGTCCATATCAATGAATATCCACAGAAAAAGGAATTGTACTACGTGTTTAATGCATGAAATATTGTTGGATATGAACAAAACAAGAAATGATTATCCTTTTGATGGATAATCAAAGAACTGGATGTTCTTGTGCAGCAAAATTAACTTCTCGTATTTTGGTCAAAAGCTAAAGAAAAGAGACTTAACAAGCAATGCTAAGAAAAGGTTGTTAAGTGACACTGACCTTGAGAAATCAATGTCATTAGAGGAGTTTTGAGAGTATTTCATGGTGTAGAACTTGTTGCAGTTGAAAACTATGAGTTTAAGTGCGTTGTTGCTAATTGACCAAACCAAACTAATTCTGTTTTATCAAATCATTTAAGTAAGACTTAAAGCTGTCCTTGTCCTGTGAAGCATCATACATGTAGTCAGCTTCATCCAGGTTTTAAAGACCAAGGCTAGACTGCTGCAAACATCTTGAAGCCCTTCTCAGAATACAACCTGCACAGTAAATGCAAACATTGATTCAAATTTTCCTTTGAATTAGATATAGCATTTCAGGGCTCACTGCAAATGAGACCCTTGTTCTTAGTCTACATAAAGAAATGCATATATTAAACACATCGCATAATATATATTCCCATACTAAAAAAAGGCCATGTATCACTTTATATAAACTGTGCTCTTCATAAAAAATAAAATTAATTTTTTTCTTTAAACTGAACACAAGTTCGGATGTATTAATTTAAAAATGCAGTATTTTCCATATATCTGAGAAATTAGCAAACAATATGCCACAAAACTCCTTCTGCAGGAATTGTTTAGCAGTGTGTTGTCTTAAACATAATTTTTAGATTATGTTATTTCTATATTCCATAAAATCTTTATTATTGCGATAATTCTTATTCTTTCTTCTAATGTAAGTGAAACTTTCAAGTAAATACATTTGAAGTGATATCCTATATTTTAGAAGACATCTCCATGTTAGAAACGTGGAGAAATAATAAAGCACAAAGATTATACTTCCATTTGCTGGGTTTGGACCACACATGAATAAGCAAGAAGCCTCCAGGAAATGCTGTTTTCAACTGCACATATGAGAACAGTGAAAAGAAGAATGACTAAGGATAAGTCATAATCATTACCCTCTGCAGTCTTTGGACATTCATATGTGTAGGGACTCCTAGTAGTGACTGACACTGGAATGGTTGCTGCTGGAATAAAGAGAATTTTCTTAAGAGAAATACAGGTGCGTCTGTATCTGTTTTTCGACTGCTGGTACAGCTCAGCTGCTCTTGCTTCCCAACTAAAATCCACCTCTTCAAAACTATTCAAATGGAAACATTGACTAAAATTTAAATAATAATAAATAAATAAATTTACTGAAATTACCCTATGTGGCTTTTGCTGCTTTTGGAAAATAAAAAGTGCATTTATGGTACAGGAACACACTAGGAGAGGAGCTCTCTAAAAGCTTCACCTTCCTGTTTTACTGAATTTTTTTATCATCTCTTTATGGCTGTAGACCACTGAAAAGAAACAGTTCCAGAGAACTCCATTTTCTTTGGTAAACCTTTCTATTAATTTTCCTAGATTTCTTCCATAGTGATATAAAGGATAGATGTAAAAGGCTTCAGGTGTAAATAACTGTAAAGTCACAGAAAGCAAGGCTGAAGATCCCAGCAGATTATCTAGTGCCACTGCACATTAGATCATCAAGTAAACAAGCTTCCCATCTCTATCTAGAGTACTTAATTGGGTTTGAAAGGAATAAACTTCAAACACCCTGAAAAATATAAAGAACTTTGAAGTCAAAATTGGTAATATTGTTTGATATTAGCATGACTTTACAAACAGAATCCATTTTCATTCCTAAGTACATCGACAATCATTGAGTAATCTTTGTGCTTATCCTTCAAATTTTGCTTTGTTTACTCTGTTTTGACTCTTAGCCTCTGTCCCTCCCTACAGATTTTAATTAGGAAAGAAGAGGTGATGGATAAATATTGTATGATATGCCTCAAACTATATTTTTGGACATGCTAACAATTTGTCATGTTGTAATTCACAAGCATTTTAAGATTCACAAGTACACTTATTTCAAGGAAGTTACCTTAAAAGTTTTAAATACAATAAAATCTGAGACCTAACACTTCCAAAACTCTGTCAGTTTAGGTAGAAAATCACATTCTTAATTTAAAAATCTCTATTTCTCCACATGAAGGTTTATGATGGTTTATCTGGGTAGACGGTGTTTAAATTTAAAAGATTGAATTATTTCAGATTTCTAAATTTTCCTTCTTTTCTTTACTGACATTATTTATAGCTTAGATAGCTTTTATATTTGATAATATTGCCACTATTTTAAGAAGGCAAAATACTCCAAAATGTCTTCAGGACAAATAATTTGTGCATTTAAGTAAATGCCCAGAGAAGTTGTGGAGGTATTAATCCCTGGAGGTATTTAAAAACTTTTCTGTAAAGAAAGTGTTGCACTGCATTTGTGTGCACAATAGAAAATCCATTATAATTTCCTTTTCTGAAAAATGGAGAATGTTTAGAGAGAGATATTCATGCTAACAATAGTAAAAGTGAGGACAATGGCTGGGCATGATCACATTGGCAACACAACATTATTTTTTTTCATGTAGGCAACAGATTCAGTTACCCAAATACCAATAAAGAGAATGAAAGTGTGAACTTTCACTAGAATGTACAGTTTGTTAGCTGTTTTAATCATTTAAATGTTTGGGGTTTTTTTAATGAAGCTTTCTTTCTCCACTTCTAAGAAAGGCAAATACTTTACCAAGAACAGCACAAAATACATATAATACAAAATACAAAAATAATGAGAGCCAAAATTAATTGCTTCACCCAAAGGCAGTTATTAGTAAGTCATTGATTAAATATGAATTTGGCATATATTGTTCATTATTTTGATTTACTCTTAGGGAAAGGTGACAACCACTATTATGACACAAGTTTCTAATTTACGCTGAACTTCCAGGTGATGCTGGAACACAGACAGGCTCCTGCTATTTGACTATTTTGTCACCTACCCCAAAGCCAGCTTATCCCCATGCTCTGCATATTTTATGTCTCAAATAATACTTTCTGAACAAGAACATCATTTGTCACATCAGAACACATGCCAGTTTCACTACCTACCTACAAGAGAATCATGACAAGCTATGTCAAGATTAAAAAGTGTGTCTTAGGATTCTACATGATTGATTGGTGAGACCACTACTGGGAAAGAAAAAACCAGAGGCACATGTACAAATATGGAACAACACCACTTTCTTTGTAGGCTTATAGAAACTTGCTGTAGAGCCACTCAGTGTGGAAATACCAGGATAAAACCTTGATCTTGGCAGTCCCAAGGCGTAAAACAGGTTCATGCAACAGTTTCCAAAAGAGTTGCTTTTTTCTTAGATGTTTCAAAAAACAACATGCAGGACTCACATCTATATTCAGACATAGACATCTACAGCAGAGACAAAACTAATGATTCTTGTAATACAGTACTGGATTTCCTATACTAAAAATTATGCAATAGTTGTAATCAGCATAAAAATCTAATTATGCACAGTATTCTGGGATAATTCCAAGTCAAAAGTGCCATTCCTTTAACAAGCTTCACAGGGAATAATTAGGTCTGAAGAGAGCTAATTTCTTTTTATGAGCAAAAAATAACTTGCAGGGAATCTGGAAAGAATTTAGTAAAATCATCTGATCTCTTCCAGCATTGAGTAATATATTCTTACAATAAACAATTATGCAATTTCAAGTTTACTAATTTCATTATAAACCATGTAACACTAGAAATATTTTTACAACTGTATTTATTTATTATTCAGGTCCAGAAAATACCAGGTGTGTTTTATTCTCTGCCATACATCATAGACCAAATTTAACCTCAGTGTGAAGGTGCTATTTCATTTGGGATCATAAAATACATCTTTACCGAATTCCAGAACAAAATTCCACTCTTACTTTCACAGTTTCAGGTAAGTCTACATATGCACTAATGATCACTGAATCAATACAAATCCTATGGTTCTATGTAAGATGCTATAACTATCAGCAAAACAGTAAAATTTGTCTTTTCTGGACCCTATGCTGAATTAAGTTGGAAAATTTGTTATTTCAAAATGAAAAGCAGGAAAATAATTTGCTTTGATGTCAGGCTGCGTGAGTTGGTGACTTGGGATATAAAAGCTAAAACTTTTCTTGCTTTACTTCTATTTTTTTTTGGGATCCAATACAAAAATATTATTCCTCAAAGAGGAATTCCTCACCTTTCTGATGATTAAGTGCTGAGCTTCACATTCACGCAGAAGAAATTCAAGCTAAAATGCACTACTTAAGTGATACACTATAACAAATGTTTGCTATGGAAATTAATTACCAGGTTTAGTTCGTGGCTTTTGGGGTCTGGCAGATGGTCTAGGTTTAGATGCAGAAGTAGTGAGTTTTGCTTCTTTAGGAGCTGAAAGAAATATACTGAATTATAAGTTTATGCTTCCACTGTATCACAAAAAAAAAATCCAATGAGGCAATAAATGGCTACTGGGAACAAAAGCAAATGGTAGAATCAGATATGCCAAGAAGGCTTCTCAAAAATCTTCCTAAGAATTTACTACTCCAGCAAAATCCCTGTTTGTCCTTCACTGTAAAAGTGAGTAATTGCATTTAAATATGCAAGTGAAGCTTGTAACCATATCCGAATGTTCCTCTCATTAAGTTACCAAATTCATTTTTGCAAGATACCTAAGAGATAAAACAATAATGCTTTTTATCCTTTTGAATCCCAGGTCAATTTTAAGCCATAAGAGGACATATATAGACAAAATATACAGAAATGTCCTCAATTTTTGGCACAGTAAAGAAATTACTGGCAAACAGCTGGAAGAACATGGAATAAATTAAAAAACATGAAACTGCTTCATAGCTGCAGTCATTGAATTCTGCTAATGGAATAGAAGTAGCTAATATAAGTAGAGTAATATAAGTAGAATAGCAGTATCACGTAAATGGTAACAATTAAGAACAGTGAGTCCTAGAAACCCTTTTTCCACCAAACATGTGCGGGTTGAAATTGTAATTAGCTAATCTGCCTGTTAGTCTGACTTCAGCTAAAGTGTAAACTCAGTTTCAGGCAGAGGTAAGTAACTTTGTACATTTTTAAAAAGCAGTGCTATGAGACTCTTTTCCAATAAAATGTTTCATAGCAATTGGCACAGTGGAAAAATGTTTGATGTCTACAAAAAGAGCAGAGCGGAGTGAGCCATGAAGTGACTAGAGAGGTGTTTTTCAAGCCAAAATGACATTCAGAAGGATTCATAAAACAGTGGAATTAACAGTTAACCTAGTACCACAGGAATCCTTCACTGAGAATTCTGGGATTAACATCCACAATATTACCTTTACACTTGGCATTTCAATTGTATTTCCAATGAGTTTTCTGAATAGACTGTTGGTGTAGAAAAGCTCTCAGCTAAACGAAAGACAAAAATTTTTACTGTACCATGGAACTAGCAAAACTGCATGAAAAAAATGGTTTCTTTTTCTCCTAAGTTTAGAAAAACATTTCTGAATGCTTATCTCCTAACTTTCTTCTTCTTCCAGAGAAATGGATTAAATACAGCAAAAGCTATGAGATAAAGTACCAGAATACAAACTGTGGCTTGGACTGCAAAGAAGAGTGACTAACAGCTACAGAAACATGTATTACCTAGGGTTGCTTTTGGTGGTTCAACAGTCTCAGATCTTTTAGGCTCCAAAAGTGGTGGTTTAGGGGCTAGAAAAGAAAAATTCAAGTGGTAACCAAACCAATCAGTAGATGTATCAACACGAAGCCAGAAGAGTTTTCATTCCAACAGTTCAGGGGAGTTGTTTTTTAAACACTCTAGATAAGCCTTACTCTCGCGCGTAACACCCTACATTCCTTTTGGCTTTGCTTCCTATGAAATTGCACACTGGATGATTGTGTGAGAGTCTGCTTCTAAGCAGATCCTTAGACCTTCCCTATATTTATGTTCTCAAGACATTTTTAATCCTGTATTTTATTCAATCAGCAAATGAATTTCTCTTCTGCAATGGGAGAAGAGTGAGAAAGGAGAGATGTGGAAGAAAAGAGTGTAGTCTGTAATGAACATCAGAGAATCTATATGAAAAGAAGTTTCTAAAGGCCAAAGTTTTGCTGCAAATCCTAAATCCTCTCTTAATTGTAAGAGAGGTATAAGACAATAAACACAGCTCCTGTTTTTATTGATCTGTCTGTTTATAAGACATGAGAACAGAAACATTTTGGGTTTCAAATAATCCACAGCATATTGGTCCATGAATCACTAGAGGAGGCAGATTCATTTCCCTTAATTCCAGATCCAAAGAAAATTAGTAGACATCTGTGTTTTTGATCAAAAGGCAGAAAATACACAACATGATGATTATGTTCCTGCAGTATTAGCAAAGATGTCATCTTTGCTATAGTATGTCTGTGTGAAAATGGGAGATGGGGAATGGCAAAGGAGATTATAAAAATAATAAGCATATTTATTGCTTATAGGAGTGATATTAAAACACCCTTTATTTCTCTGGGTGCTACACAGAGATTTTTTTTCCATTCCAGTCCTTTATAAAGGTTACAACACTAGAGAACTGGTTTATATTTTTATCACTGGGCCCAAATGCATAAAACTGATGAGCTTAACTCTCATTAAGTTAATGAGAGTTAATGATCAGTTTGAGGATGATGAGTTAGTAAGGATGCTCACGTATTGCATAGCTCCTGTCCTTTCCAGGAAGTTTTGCTTAGATATTTTTAGACAATATGTCTCTCTGCATACCAGCTTAAGAAAATGATGTGTACAATTACCAGGTTTCACATGTTGTACTTCTGGGGTAGCAGATGGTTTCGGTTTAGAAGGAATAAGTGGTATTTCTTTTGGAGCTGAAAGAAAGAGCTCAGTTTGCAATGAAAAATTGTTTAACAAGCATTTCCCACAACAAACAGCACATGTCGCAAGTTTATATTGAAGACAACTTAGTATGGAATGTCAAAGCCAGCTGATGAAATCAGATTTTGAAGTGTGGAATGGAGATGATACTGAAATGCTGTACACTGATCAGAAATAAGATTCTGTGAGTCCAAAACAATTAAAATTTCCATTTTTAAAGCTTTACATACCAGAGACAATCAGTACATGCGTGTGCATTGGTAGTAAAAGAGATAGAACACTAATAAAAGGATGATGGTGTTTTATCATGCAAGAGACAAGTTTTACTTCTCTGAGACAGTAAATCCACCCAGAAGCATGTTCTCATACACGGGTATGTCAAGAACAATCAATGTAACAATGATGGAAGAACAAGACTTTCTAACCAGGAAAAAGAATGACTATGCATGTGAAATGATATGTGGAAGGAATGCATTCATATGGGATGGAGTGCTCAAAACAAACACAGAATTTTTCACTGGGTGAAAACAACATTACCTAATGTTACCCTTGGCCATTGAAAAGGACGGGAAGTTTTAAGCGTGAGAGATTCCAGAATGGATTCACTTGTTGCTGCTGGAAGAAATGATGACAGTCATAAGACAGCAAAGAGCTAATGGAAGAAGCTCTTCCTTCACAAGCAAAAATAAATTTGTTTTAACAAGAACAACAAATATTTCACTAATGTTTGGACATTTATCAGTTTAGTATGCATTAGGGAGAAATTCAGAACTGCACAGAGCTTCAGTGACTATAAATCAGCACACCTGTGATACGCAAAAATTCTTGATATTTATTTCCTCCTGCCTTTGTTACAACTGGTCTGGACCTCAACCACTGCCAAGTAATATTGTAAGTAGAGCTTTTGAACATTTTGAGTTTTGGTCCAATATTTAAGGGAGATGGTACTGTGTACAATGTAGATATTTAATGACAAGGACATGATGAACAATCAATTAGTCACACATTATAACATAAAAAATTTGGAATAGAAACCTGACAACAGATCCAGCTGTGGTTTCAGTCCAAAACCACTGAGTGTCTGTAACTGTTAACCAATTTCCTGCTGTTAAGGATGCACTAATGTTAACATTTTTAGTGGTGCTACAATAATAAAATGGAACCTACAGTTCACATCACAGTGTTTTAGTCAGAACTACTCTACAAATACAGCTTTCTCAATTTTTTATGTGGCATGCTTTTCAACATACTGAATCATGTGACTGTGAGTTGCCATATGCATTATAAATGTGAGAAAACACCACGTTCAACCATTAGCAGCAACATAAATTTGAAATCAGCTGTTAGGGGCTAATCCAAATGTGCACTGAAAATAACGGCAGTGTCTTAATTTCAGTTGAGTTTTAGAGCATGGCTTGAGCAGCTGAATTAAGAACTAGGTAGAGATTATTGTACCTGGTCCAGCTTCTGCTATTTCAGGCTTAGTAGGTGCCACAGGACTTGAAAGAACAGGCTGAATACCACTGAAAACTATAAAAAAACCACGTCATGTTATCTATGATTGTTAATTCTACACACAGCTTTTTTTGGTCATAGAAAAACAACCAAAAAATGTCATATGTTATGGCACACCTAACATGCACTTCACCATAAGCACACCTTACCTCAGGAGTGGAGTAGTGTTGGTTTAGAGTATGAGCTGAAGGTAGTGCTTAAAGTGAAAACTAAAACTAAATTGTCAGCCAACGTTGCATTGGATCACATGGCCCACACAGCATAAAGCAACCCAGAAAATACAAATATAAAAACTTCTAATACCACAATTATAAAGATAAAGCACTCAATCCCACCCCCCCCAACTATAAAAACTAAAAAGCAACGCAAGATTATTTCCATGAAAAAAGCACCTGCCTAAGTTCTCTTCGGTGCTTTGTTTAGTGTCAATATTTTTTAGTGAATTTTAATGTCATATAATCTGTCATGCACACATGAAAAACAAGGGTAAAGTTAAAAAAATCATTAACAGCAAAAAAATAGTAAGAAAGGAGCTTCCTATGCTGGCAAGACAATATTTGGTATAAAAATCATATGTTCTAACTGATCATATAACAATTAGGCTTGTAAGAAAACAAGTAGTTTTAGAATTCTTATTAAGATTTAGTCAGTAGTAGTATTAAACCTAGTTTAGTGGTATTAAACCAGGTTTACTTCATGTATCTCAAAATGGCCCTAGAAGCTTTTTGAGAAATGAATGTGAGATCAGAAACACTACCAGGTGAGTTTCTCAGCAGAAAGCACAACTTGTCATGTAAAAAAGGATGCTTTCAATGATCATGACTCACACAGAGGACAACATGGAAGATGATCAAAATATCTAGAATTAATAAAATTTCAGAAATGGCTGTCCAAACACCAAAAGGGGTTTAACTGAAAAGCTAATGCATTACTATTACCCGCAGTTGTTGTTAGCACATGAGGTGTTCTGGAAAGTGGAGGCATAGATTTTTCCAGGTCAGCTGAACTTGTAACTGTGGAAAAATGTAAATATCCCTGAGACAGATTCATATTGATGCAGACATAGCAAGGGGGGCAAAAATCAGAAAAAGAAAGATTGCTTTACATTGCTTTGCAAGATGCCAACACCACTACAACAGAGTTTCATAAATTTCCAACTTTAAAAAGAAAGTAACAAAACTTCAAAGCTTTGAAGATGTCACATGCACTAAATAGACACACCCTGACAGGAACTGCAGTCCTAAAAACAGATTCAAACACAACAGCCTAGTGAAATCCCCTAAAAGCAGATTTATTAACAGGAGTCAATTGATCTGTACCCATGTAACATGAAAAAACCTGTGCTTTTGACTTCACCTGCACCCATAGAAAGAGACCTATGTACTTTAAATGCATGCACACAGGAATTTGTACAACCAGGTATTTCTATTGCCAAAGCTTTGCATCTTTCAATATAGCAAAAGCCAGTATTTTTCAACATACTACACATTATGTAATTTGTTGTTTGTGGTATTTTACCTAATTGACATAATATAAATTAACACAACTTCTGTGATGTATCACAGAGACAGACTGAGGCAGAAAATCTAACCTGAAATGATTGAAATACAGACTGCCAGGTTTAGGATAATTTTCCTTCTTATCTCTTGCACATTCGTACCTTTGCAATGAATACAAATACATTCTTGAATGCCTATGACCCCAGCAATAAAAGTTTCAAGGTGCAATAGCAACATAACCTGGAAAAAAGTCTTATGAATAGAGAAAACTGCAAAATAATGTATATGATATGGCTAACAGAAAATCCCCCATGGTGAAATGCCCCAGTCAAGAACGTAACTTTATAACTGATAAAGAACCCATCTAGCTACTGGTCCTATTGGTCCTAATATAGTCTACAGCTTAAAACCACACAAAAACTATTAATTCCTGTGGTTTCATTTGTATTTGATCCTACACCACAGAATATCACCATGTAATTATAGAGCCTATCAGACACTCCAAACAAAATTCTGCTTCAGACACCAAGCAATCAGAGCAAACAGCCTGTAAGTGTAACATCCTTGATACAAAACCAAATACTAAGCCATGGAAGTGTCATAAATACAATTTACCAGTCTCTGTTTTTGATATTTCTGCAGATGCAGAAGTTTGGGACAGGAAACTAATATGATTAGAGTCCAGTGAAGCTGGAAAAAGAAAAAGAAAACCAAAACAAAACATTTTTTGGCATAATCTGAACATATAGACTGAACAGGTTTCAAGACATTACTAAGAAACTAGGAATGCGGGAAAGAAAAATATCTCAAATGAACATGCCATGGATTTCCTAATGTAAATGTGTGAAAATGCACTGATGATGAAAATTATGGAGAAGCTGCTAGAAGAAATATGAAGAGATCACATTACAAGAGAAGTGGAATTGCCACAGCCCAAGCTGGAATTAAATATGGTTTTGCATGTATGGCCCCTTTCATCTCTACACTTAAGCTTTAGCGAAATCTAGGCCCAAGAGAAGCAGCAGGTTGGCTAAAAGCCCAACAATATCTCTTGGGACAATTCCCATCTCACATCACTACCAGAGCGGCAAAAAATATCATTACAGCCAGAGGCAGCCAGTGTCTCCAGCTGTGAAGAAACATCCTATGATTCACCAAAAGCTGAAATGAGGTTTTGATCTTAAAACCCTAACATGGCCTCAAAAGCAGCAGCAGAGCAGAGCATTCCCACTTCCAGGTGATGGCAATGGAAATGCGTGTCCTCTTGTGCCAGCCCAGCTGGGTTTACCTCTTGGGAAGGCTGTTGTGTTTGAATGCATCACAGAAAGCAAGACCCACCACCCAAACACGAAGAAGCAGCAGGGAATGGAGCTGAGGGCCAGGTGCAACAACGTGGTCTCTCTGCAGAATGTCACATGCTTCCTGCAGAAAATGCTCAGTGGCCATGGAAAAAGCGTGGGATCAAACAAGAGAATTGCAGAACCAGTGTGGCCAGTGCTTCGGCAAGCCAAGCTGCACCAACGAGTCTGCATCCTCTCCATGGAAGATGACAAGGATGGCAGGTGGTTTGGGGTGGGAGGTGTGATGGGAAGTGAAGGAGATGGGAGACAATGGGAAAGAAGGCTGTTGCTAGTTACCCATCACAGTTTGTTGAGCTGCCAGGGAGGAAGGAGTGGTGGACTTCGGCCTTGGTCTTCGAGCAGCTAAGATCAAACACAGAAACCACCTTCAGGTCCTCACACAGGCTGCTGTCACACAGGTCACATCAAGACAGAGCTATAAAGAAGGGGATGTGGCCCTGCTNAATACTCCCTGAGCCTCAGCAGCTAAATGGATCTACATCACCTGAAAAATGCCAAAATATCCAGTTCACCAAACCACTCCTTACACATCCCTGGAAGATGCAAAACCAACAGGAAATGGAGGCAGAGCATGAGACAAGACTCATCCTAGAATTCTAAATTCAGGATGATAAGTACTGGGTTGCATGTCTCCAATGCAAGCAGCTGCAAATACTAAATACTAATTTTTCCAGCATGAAGGAATAAACTGCACATTGTGCTATCAATATTCATTCATAACTTCAACCTTTCTTAAAAGTTCAATAATTTTTGCATATAAGTAATTTCCTACTGTTTTTACTATTATTGTTTTTACACCTAACAGAATATATAAGCTCTCATCATTCACATGAAACATCTTGCAATTCTCTGTGAGATATAATTCCCATTCTTCCTTACAGTTGGTCTCTAATGATTAACACGCCTATTCATCAGGCTTGAACTTTAGTTCTCATTCAAAAAGATAAAAAAAGTTCTGTATGCTAACAAATCCACATTACTAAGACAGAAAATTATGTTTCTACCATATTGGAATATTTCATTCTAGAAAGAATTGTCAAAATAACAACTGCACAGGAATTCTGTGACAAATTCTTTTTGTCACTGGTCCCTTCAAAACTGACTTTTCAAGTGATGGTTAAAAGCATATGTTCAAATATCATAATCATGTCATTAGTATGGCAAGTGTTTTAAGGTGCATTAACAAACCATAGATATTGCTCAAAGCAGGTCAAAATTATGTCAAATGATGGCAAGGAAAATGAAGAAAACTAAAATATCTTTTTACCCTCTACTGTTCCTTGGCTTGCAAGGCAAGGAGAAGTAGATTTCAGCTTTGGTCTCTGAGTAACTAAGATTAAACCAGAAAACTTCCTTCAGATATAGAGACTTTTTTTTTTTAAAGATGTGTCAGTAGAGAACTGTGCGAATAAAGTCCATATTACACTCAGCTCTTTTATGTAATTATTTGCATTCATTACAAGGTTATTCCTCTTCAAAATCAGGAGGGCTTAGTTGAGTTAGTGTAGTATACAGACAATTAATCTTTTAGTGAACTAAGCCTATCTTAGTTCACTATCTTTTAGTGAACTAAGAGCAGAAAATTAGGAGGAGCAATTGAGAAACCTAATAATTAAGTATCTCATCATTTACATAAATGACTGACCATCTTGCTGAAATATTTGGCATTGCCACTATCAGTAAAAGAATTGAAATGTTTGGACTAAATTTTAAAATACAGCTTTTCTTATTTAAGTATTGTGAAATGATAGAAATTAGGATGGAATCACTGTTTACCCATCACTGTCCTTGTGGTTTTCAGGAAAGGAAAAGATGTGGGTTCCAGAACTGGTCTCGGGAGAGCTAAGATTAGAGAAGGAAACTATCTTGAGATGTTATGGCAGTCTCTCTATGCATATGAAAGCATTACTTTAATCACACCCAAATAAGTAAATATTTAAATTTTGGTTTCTCATGTATACTCTTTCCACCAAATAAATCCTACATCAGTTTGTAGTCACTTGATATTACCACAAACTCCCAGCCACTAGCTAAACACTGCTCCTTTTGCACAATAGTGGCAGTCATGATGCTCCAGAGCTGCCTTTTATCTGCAGTAAATGACACATTCCAAAATCCTTTTTCAGGCATCAAATATTTTCCAAACATAAATTGCAAACTAGCCAATGAATATATACCCAGAACTTCTGTTTGCATCAACGATACTGCCCACCTTATATTTAATCTGAAAAACTATTAACTAGCTCTGATTATTATATACCTCACCACACTTAAAAATGTGAACTTTGGGTCTAAACGAATATATGGCTGAAAAAAAAAAAAAAGAGAAACAATAGGTTCTCCACTGAAAAATGCATAAAGGTGAACTTATTAAGGATTTCCATCAAGAGCTGAGCACACTAGTAGAAGAAAACCAACTTGTGCCTCCTTAACCAAAATCCATAAGAATCTCTGATAGAATAGCTTGATTCATTTACAAGTTTTCTTTCTGAACAGGTATGAAGTACTTTGAACAGGAAGAATTTCACATTGACACTGGAAGACAAGGATAAGCTAAAAGAAGAGTCACATTTACTGCACAGTAATTAGTGAACAGATATGCAAATGACAACCATGAATGCAAAGATCACAATAAAAATCCCTTCTCTTGTCTAAGAATGTATTATTGAAAAAGAAAAAAGTTTCTCATAAAGCATAGAGCAAATTCCTAACAACAACAGATGATAGTCAAACAGTTTATGTCAGAAAATGGAATTAAAGTTTGGACACTGTCACCATACTTGCAAGAACACAGTATAGAAAAAGTAGAAGAGCACAAATCTGATGGACCAACAAAGAGAACATTGCAAACAGGGAGTTCTTGTTCTGAAAATTCTGTTAGACTCCTCCAGTCTTAGCAAATAAAATCTTTCAAAAATGCATCAAAAGTTTGTAGGGTAAATTGACAGGGGGGTGGATTGAAAGAGTTTCAGAAATTTATCCCTTTTCATCTGACTACACACTTTTCTGTGGCACAGGGTTTCTTACTGTCCTCTCCATCTTCATTTTGTTTGCTGAAAAATGGGAATAATAAGAGTTTCACAAGTACATTTTGTGAATGTCTTCTCCTTGACTACCACTGGTTTAAAGAAGTCTTCAACATAACTGTTAAGATGGCAAATATAGAAGGAAATACCTACTTGTTAGTGTACAGGGGGATACTATAGAACATTTACAAATATCTATAGAGGTCTGCAGTAGAAGACAAGGTTCAGAATATACCAAGAGAAAAAAAGGAGAGTTCCTGTGTTCAGCATTAAATTTGTCCTGTAGAGGAAGAAAATATGAAAGAAATTTACTTGATCATTTAGGAAACATGCAGAAAGCTGACAAACCTTTATCTCCCTAAATAAATAATTTTTTCCCTAGATATATGGGAAAAAATATATAGTCTAGCCCCTAGACTAAGTCTCAAGCTGTTTAAAAAACCCCTAACCCTGAACTTGGGTTTGCAAGGAACTTGGGTTTGCAATGCTCACTGTGCTACCTTTAATCTGCCTAAAAGTATTTTTGTCATAGTTGGAGAGTCTCTCCTTAATGAGAAATGTGCTTGAATATTCTATGCAACTTCAGGATTTACAACTTGAACAATCATTAAAACCACAACTGAACATGGACAATATTTATAGAAGATGAATCCACAAAGAGAATTTCCTGCACACTTCACTCTCTGCCCCCAATATTGTAACTGACCAGGACGATGTCTTAAATACCAATAACCACACAAATACAATTTAGTAATGACAAAGTAAATAGAAAATAAAAAAGGGTATGACTTGAAGTAATACAGCAGCTATCTCTATCATGATACACTGCATATAGTAGAGAAATTAAAGTTTGGTTACAAGCCCCACAGTATCACATGGTAAAGTTCTTTGACATTAAGCAATACATAATTGGTCAGTGGCAATCTTGTCTAATACTACCAATTAGTACTGTAAAAGTGTACTCAGAATTTGGAAAGAAGATTATAATCAAGTATTTTAAACATCATAGATATTGCCTTAACAAAAATAGTACCCAATGCAGAATTTTTATCTTGCAGTTGTTCCCCAAAGTAAAGGAAATCAACATTTCACCAAAAGCACCCTGGGAACCCTTCTGATAATTCAAGAACACTCAGTTTCCAAGGAATGTCAATACCAGACTGAGCTGATGATATTTCCGTGACTCCAGATGCTTTAGATGGGAATTGTGAAACTGTCTGTGTTTCATTAAGAGCTGCACAGAAAATCTGGATTTAAAGTGCTGAGGAATCTGACTGTTGCTGGGATAGCAAACACACAAGCTGTGTTGTTCAAGATGATGTCACTGCAAACACAAGCAAGATACTGGACACTCCAAAGTCCTTTCTGTATTATGTGAATAAAGAGAAAGACATGTGGACCAATATTGTGACAGGGAGATCCCGTATTTGACGCTAGACAGAACTCGTAAGAATCTTCTTCTACACTTTCTGGAGTTTAAATTACACCAACAGAAAGAAGAAATTCATACAAGTTGGTGCAAAAGATCAGCCTTTTTGCACTTTGTACCAAAAATGCTTTCTAGCTACTGATCTAGAAGTGACAGATACAAAACTGTCCTTTAACAGGCTGGCCATTTAGACTTAGAAGAAAATGAGTTCACAGCAGAAAAAAAGGCAGCAAGTGCCAATGTGATGGAAGTTAAACCTAACTATTTTTGTTGCAAGGGAGTTTTGGTAACAACTTGAAATAGACTTTGGAAGAAATTGTCATTATTGAATGGAAATTAAATATTTGTTCTTGCAGGGACACTAAAGGAAACAGAACCTTGAGCACTGATAAGACTGCATATGTTCAGTGTCCCATTTTGTAAGGTATTAGTAAGTTAGCATCTTTTATGAATTGAGGAAGTAGAAGAAGCCTAAAGGACAAATGTTGATAAGGAAGAACAGGAAAACCATACAGATTATGACATATTATTAGGTGTAATTAATTTAAATGTCAAGAAATTACTATCAATCCACCAGTTCAATTTCACTGGGATCTGGTATAACAGGTTTCAAGGATGTTTGGAAGCATCAGATGGAATTGTCTGGTCAAGAGGAATTTGTTGCAAATGTTTCCTTTAAATTACAATGTTGTGCCTTTTATTTGCAAAGTTGTACTCAAACAATGTAGCAATACATGTGACATTGCACATTTTTCTATTAGTCTCGTGCTTATGCAGTCTCCCTTTCTCGCAGTAAAATGTCTAACTTAATCACTGCTTTAAATATATTCTAATAAAAGTATTTAAGGGTCTATTCACCATTTCAAACCCTATATGTTCATTGCTATTGCTCCTGCTATTTCTATAGGACTCGACAGTTTCAACTTAGAATGGTTTCATTAAGGGATTTAAACAAAACTTGTATTACCTTTCAGTCTATCCCTCTGCAGTACTGCAACTTAAAAGGAGAACTCTACTTTATGTAATAAGGCATGCCTATTAACACCAAACACAGCAATACAGACTTGTAAATATGCCAGGAATACAGGCCAAAATTAGAAGAGAATATTTACCATTTCATGCAAAATTTCCCAAATTTGTCTGGTTTTTGAGATATTACAACTTAATTACACCAGTTCTGAAGTTATTTTGAGTCATATTAAACTTAACTAACAATATACAAATTATTTATTAAAATCTCTGGGGCAAATTCTATTTAAAAATCACATTTTTCAAGTATTACCAGATACAGCTGATGATACAGGCATTTCTTGGATGCCTGATGTTTCAGATCTTGAAGAAATGTGTTGATTTTCATCAAAAGCTGAAAGAAAATCTGGAGTTAAAATTAGAACTGGCTTCAGATCCACAGTATTTGGCCAGTAGCTGCTGGGCAGATCAAGACAACATTGATGTGAGATCAAGCAAGGTGACAGCAGCTGTAAAGACCAACTGAGAAATGAGGTGTTACATGAACCCTGAAGCTGGTGTGAAATGAAGGAGGGTCAATTCCAGTAGCTCATGTGAGGCAATCTTCTCTCTGGCCTGTTTTTTAAAGTATTTATTCTTTGAAAGAAAACTGCAGCTACCAGAAGAAACCTAGAGGCAACATAAGCTAGCAGAGGTCTATTTGTGGATTGTTATTCAGTCACTGTGGGGAATTATTTTCCAGCTTAGACTGCACAGAAATGACTGAGTTGAGCAGGGGTGGGAGTGGAGTGTGGGGACAAAGCCCAGCATCAAGCAGTCTTTGAAGCAACGTGTCTGAATGAAGCTTGGCACTCTCCACAGCTGCTGGAAGGGATGGCAAGCAATGGAAAAGCTAATGGAATTATAAGCTATTTACCCATCACGCTCCCTCTGGTTTCCATGGAGGGATGAGAAGTGATTTTCAGGCCTGATCCCCGGGTAGCTAAGATCAAATAGGAAAATAATCTTGAAACAGTAAGTGAAATCAGTCTTTAGATAAGGTGATCTTCAGCCCTTAGCAGGTCCAAGGGACATACATTTATTTTAGATTTCTTGTATACACACTTCTAATTGATATTTGATCCATTTTTGTTTCATGGGATAATTTTTATTTTTGGATATATAACACCTAATTTTAGGCATTAGCTACTAGGACTGCTGTCTCCATCTGATTTTAAAATTCTATCCAGTAGCAAGAGCTGACAGTAAACCTCTTTTCCCCTACACTTTAGTTTGTATGTGCTAGAAAAATAAGGAGTTGCAAATGCCCAATATTATTTTGATAGAGCGTGCACACAATTTTCACACAGGTGGTATCAAAATATTTTCCTACAAATTCATATTTCTGCCAAGAATCAGATTTCCCCTGCAACTGCCACAAAGCTACTTTGATAGAAGCAGCATTTTTAAGACAGACTATCCTTTGCCAGAAAATGCCTTAAAAATATTTTTATGTTTTTCTGACAATATATTCATAAAAAACACAAATAAAATTAAAAAAAAACCCAAACCAAAAAAAACCCAACAAACCCAGATTCTATCAGCCCCTAAGACCACCATTTCCATTAGAGAATTTACACAGCCTAGAAATGAAACATTTCTATGAGTGATATTATATGAAAAAATGAAGAGTGTGCACTCTTAATGTTAAGAACACTCATGTTTTAATAAAGTGTAAGGCCAAGCAATAAGTAATCTTCGTAGCCCAGTTCTTTAAATCAAGAGAGAAGGCTGTGGTAACTTGGTGAGAACAACACTGCAGAGAACAGCGAAGTCATGCCTGACAAACTGCTGAAAGTTTTCTGTCTACTGAAGATAGAAATGACCTTGGATGGACAGAGTTCTCAACTTCAAAAGAAAACAAAAATCTTGTGTTCATGCAGAGGCAAGATAACTGTCAGCACCACCCACTGAGTATTAGTACAGCTGTATCATGTTTGTGTTCAGTGTGAATTCTGCAACAGATAAAAGCTTTTCTAAATTTATCTGTGAAGAGAAGCTAAAAGAACAGTGACTAAACTGTAACCAAATAAGACTAGAGAAAACACAAATCATGTATGGATGCTGTAATTAGCTAATCGTCAGATGACAAACTATGTCAATGCTCATTTACCCAATTCCATTGGATTGGTCCCCAGAAACAGTGTGATGTTTGATACACTGATGTAATAAAATGTCACTCGTTAAATCATACTAGCATGAACAGAGCCAAGGATGAGAACCTCACAGCAACCTTTTTATGACTATATTCTGGGAAAATCTCACGCTCAAATACAAATCCATAAATTGTGCCTAAAAACCTATATTCTTCATGAACAAATGGTGGGAAATAATAAATTATTATCAGAATTAACTGTAAAAATAACTTTTATCGCCAAAATTCTGTACTGCAGCAGCCTTTTAAATATTAGAGACTACTTTAAACAGTTACAACAGGAAACCGAAGTCCAACCAATGAATCTCTTTAAAAGGTGTTTACTAGGTAAAGAAGAACATTCCCCCTGCAAAGGATAAGTGTTATGCTGATGTCCCAAAATTCATCAAAGCCCACGAGTTTCCTTTTAAGTGCTAAATTCTGTCCCACTGACCACATCAGAACCCTTCAGTAATACAATACTAGCCTGAAAGAGCCAGGTGGTATCAGAATCACTTACTTGAGTCCAGAACTGATAATTATACACTGGTAATTATTACAAATAACATGAAGCCACAATGAACAAATGAAAGACCACTGGAGGCAACATTAAAAATACAGAACATATAACAAACATCAGAATCGTATCACTTGAATATCAAGAAAAATCAAGGATAGGTAATAAAACAAATGCCATTTACCAGTCTCTTGCTCTGACATTTTTCCAGATGTAGAAGTTTGGGGAGTGGAAGTAACATGAAGAAGGTCATGTGAGGCTGGAAAAAATGGTGGCTTATTATTTAAAAAATACATGAACCATCACACCGTAGTATCACCTGCAACCATGGACTCAATGGCTTAGAGTACAAACAATAAAGAAGAGAAAATATATATATTCTGCAAAACTAGCAGAATTAAAAAAAAAAAAAAGAGGTCAATATGTAAAGATGTGTAGAACCACACAAATATAATGCAAAAAATTAAACAGAATGACACAAGGAATATGGAAAAAAATCCCATGTGATTAGAAGGAATGCAAGATTGAAAAAGTACAAGAACACTGGCCAAGAGGAGTCAAGGAGAAAGTGAATTTATGAGATGAAGACACTGGAAAAAATCCAACTTAAAAATTTGGCAAAAATATAAGAACTTTAAAAGTGATTCAGACAACATCCCAGGCAGGGAAACAGAAATTAATATCCTTAGCCCAGACAAATTTATATGCCTTGTTATAATTACAAGTGTCTGATTTCTCCACTGTACAAACAAGAAAGCTCAGAAAATTACTGCAAGTAATGCAAAGTAGGGAATGTAAATTCCCTCAAAAAGATCCTGAAGTGTGTGAAATATCTCAGTTGATATGAAAGCAAGACTGCTCCAGACAAAAGTGCCAAGTCACTTGACTTGTTCATTACATTTTTAACTTGCACTCAGCTTCAGATTTTAGGCACACCAGCCTGCTCAAGTAATACTTTGTTACCCCATGGGCCACAAAATACTGCAAGGACACAGGACTGGTCTCGCACACCAGCCAGTGTGAAAGGAGCTGTTGCCACAAGCATCTCCATCACTGTTGCCAAGTGCCACAGCCAATGCCTGAACTAAATATGGTTTGCACGTATGGCCCCATTTCTATCTACACTGAAGGTTTACCCCAATATAGGCCCAAGAGAAGTAGCAGGTTGGCTAAAAGCCCAACAACACCGCTTGGGACACTGCTGCCTTGCACAGTTGTCAGATCTGCAAGAAATATCGTTAGTATCAGAGGCTGCCAGTGTCTTAGGCCATGAAGAAACATCCCAATATGCAGCAAATGCTGAAATGAGGTGTCAATTTTAAAAAACATAATACAGCCTCAAAAGCAGCAGCAGGGCAGAGCATTCCCACTTCCAGGTGATGGCAATGTAAAGGCATGGGCAGAAGAAAACCTTGAAAGTCAGTGGTGAAGCAACCAAGAGGTGCAGCCTTGCCCAAGGAATGCCTGGAGGGCGACTGAATTGCTGTGCTGTGCTCTTGTGCCAGCCCAGCTGGGTTTGCCTCTTGGGAAGGCTGTTGTGTTTGAATGCATCACAGAAAGCAAGACCCACCACCCAAACACGAAGAAGCAGCAGGGAATGGAGCTGAGGGCCAGGTGCAACAACGTGGTCTCTCTGCAGAATGTCACATGCTTCCTGCAGAAAATGCTCAGTGGCCATGGAAAAAGCGTGGGATCAAACAAGAGAATTGCAGAACCAGTGTGGCCAGTGCTTCGGCAAGCCAAGCTGCACCAACGAGTCTGCATCCTCTCCATGGAAGATGACAAGGATGGCAGGTGGTTTGGGGTGGGAGGTGTGATGGGAAGTGAAGGAGATGGGAGACAGTGGGAAAGAAGGCTGTTGCTAGTTACCCATCACAGTTTGTTGAGCTGCCAGGGAGGAAGGAGTGGTGGACTTCGGCCTTGGTCTTCGAGCAGCTAAGATCAAACACAGAAACCACCTTCAGGTCCTCACACAGGCTGCTGTCACACAGGTCACATCAAGACAGAGCTATAAAGAAGGGGATGTGGCCCTGCTTGGGCCAGGTTACCATGTCACAGCTTCACTCCCCGTGGTGGCACAATGCTGCCTTTCAACTGGCATTGGCAGCCAAGGCGTGAGAGGAACCCTAGAAATGGTTCCCCAGAACATTTACAGGTAGAATAATTTTTAGTAAGGAGCCATAAGGGTCCAGCCTCATCACTGACCCACTCTGTGGGACACCAGCACATCTGAGCAGGCTCATCACTGCAGAGAAGAGCATTGCCAAAGGAAGCAGTGAACGAGGGGATCGCTGGCTATTTACCCATCCTTGTGGTTTCCTGTGAAGCAGACGAGGTCGATTCCAGGTCTGGTCTCTCGGTTGCTACAGACACAGAAATGATCTTGAGATATCCACTCAGCCTTGCCACAGCAGGACAAGCAGCACCAGCAGTACATCACCCTAAATATCTGTATTTAGGGCCACACGTGCCCTTTCCTGGCAGTGTCCTGTGACTCAAACCCGCAATCGAGTGTCTTGGTTGCAACTAACACAATACTCCCTGAGCCTCAGCAGGCTCTACATCACCTGAAAATGCCAAAATATCCAGTTTGGATCTACATCACCTGAAATGGATCTACATCACCTGAAAAATGCCAGAATATCCAGTTCACCAAACCAGTCCTTACATTTCCTTGACAGATTCTAACAGTTCTTGCAGAGGTAACATGGCAACTAAGCATCACATCTATGTATTTAGAATTCAAGATCTGGTTTCATTTTTCCCTATAATCAATGAAATCCTTCATTCTACAGGTCAGAAATTACTGTCCCTGGCACTAATAAAACACTGTATAGAGAATTTGTCTCTCTGTATATAAATGCTTGCAAGCAAGTGAAAAAAGGAAAATTTTCTGCAGAATTCTAGCACATCTTACACTTGTACAACTCAGCACCTCTTTGTATGCTGAAGAACAAGTCCCTTTACTGAAGTGATCTCCTCATACCCTTTTATCCTAATTTTGCAAAGGGAGAATGCACAACCTAATACATAAGCCAGTGCCAAATCTGGACTACATGTACTCACTAACACTGGGCATATTTGCCCATTGCTTTGGTCTTGGTTTCAGGTTTAAGGCAGGCAAGACCTGTGACAGTTTACAAACATGCCCTTGGATGAAACTGGTGGCAATAAGGAAATAGTGCTGAGTGATTCCTCTGGGATATTTTGATATTCCCAGTCTTTGGAAACGGAAATCCTTCTGTTCAAGTCTCTTCAACTTGATCCTCTTCTAGCAACATTCAATGACTCACTAACCAAAGTGTTTGCACCTGCTTAAGAAAAGTAGGTAAATCTTTTTTCTGCCTGTGGAGGACCTTTTCCAATATGCAAAATGAACAAATTTGACATGTTAACACTTATTTAACGATTCCTAACAATGGGCCTCCACATTATAAATATATATATATATATATTTATATCCATCCATCTATACAAACAATCCTTCACAAGAAAACCCGGACAAGCTAATTGTTTGCCAACATAAAAAAAATTAATCTTATCATTGCAGTATTTCATTCCAAAATATTGGAATGAAAATGTTGCAGCAGATTCAACTAGTTTCTGTCTCTCCAGGTCTATACAGAGCAAGTCAGAGTGAGCCCTCCATTTAGCAAAGCATTGCTGTGTCTTTTGAGAGACTGCCTAGATGTGAGAACTACAGAGAAGACAGACATCATTACCAGCTGAGATTGGTGGCATTTCTGGCATGCCAGATGTTGTGAATCTTGAAGGAAGAGGCCTCCTTTCACCTAAATCTGGAAAGATAATACTGTGTTAAGAGGCTTAATTGCCTCAGAGCTACCTGAATAACTCAGGACTTGGCAAACAGTTGTCACTTTGTTAAAATGGAAGCACAGGGAAAATTGCTTGCAAGTCAGCTAGACTGGTGTGGAAGTCAATGTGGAAACCAGGCAACCTAATTATTCATACTAATGAGAATTCTTACTACCTAGTAATCTTAGCACATAATGCATGGTAGATAGCAAGGAAACACCTTTGGATCCAGAAAATAGTCAGGGGGCCAGCCTTTTAATGGAAACGTTACACAGAAATATGTGTAAGTTTTTCATTCCCTCTCACAACTAAGTTCTCTCAGCACAGGGAAAAAACACCCAAAACTAAGAAAGGCAGGTCCACAGCTGGGAATCTTAATAATGAGAAAACCAAACACAACCAACTAAAAGGAACTCTCCTCTTTGCCTCTGATCCTACATCTACAAAGGTGAATAATGAGTGCAGATGAGAATCTATTTAACAACAGCAATAAGTGTATGAATTACTATGACGGTGACAACTAAAGCAATGCAAAGCTTCCAAAAATAGCAGCAAGGATAAAAAAAAAGAAAACAAAATTTTTGAAACTATAATAAAGTCAACTTTTCAATTTTATGCCATGCCATTCTAACAGCTGAAGCTCTGTAGAAATTACAGGCATGGATATTTCCAAATCAGTAGTATCTCTAGCTGCTGTTGAAAAAAACCCAAAAAACAACCAAACCTGAGAAATAATTTCATGTAAGTAAATTAAGAAGGAACATCTGGCAGAGAGAAATTTTACTTTCCACTACTCTGCAAAGCATTTATCATTTTTTACTTATTTATTTAAAAATTAACCTCCTTTTTCTGTTTCAAATACCATCACTAATTACTTAGCTGAAGATTTTAACTTTGGCATCCTCATCTGTCTAATGCTACAGGAAAAACAAACAATCTGTTCCCAAAGCTATAACTCAAAGTATAGCTTAGTTGGAGAGGTCTGGCCTTAATTGTGTTGACTTACTTATTTTGAGACAATACATAGGAAAAAAATCACAGCAAACTGTATGTGAAAAATTGACAGGATAAAAGAAACAGAAAATCTTATCACTAAAAAGCATGGTATTTTACTCGACTGGAACAGCCTTAAGCCTTGCAAAATTTAAATCTTTTCCCAACACACCTCTTTGATCAATATTGCATCATTCTGCAAGCAACTTGCAGACTTGCTTTAAACTTGAGCTCTGCTTGATCACAGGAATGAGGATGGTGATACAGGAGTTGAAAAAATAAGATGTAGGGCAACACCCAAGGCAAGCAATATGCAATAGCTGTCTGAAATCATCAACATGGAAGCAGCAACGAGCTTTTCATAATCAACTGATGAAAAGGGTATGCTTCTGAAAGAATATTGTTATAATTTACCAGTGCCTGATATTTCTGAAGATGTAAAAGTCTGGGGAGTAGAAATAACCTGAAGAAAGTCATGTGAAGCTGGAAAAAAAAAAGCAAAAATAATGCTGTATTGTTTTGAAGTGACAAGAAACCTTCTGCAACAACATCATATTCCTTCATAAGCTGACAAAACTTCTGGGTAATACTTAACATATTATGTTCCACAGAAAGGTAGAGTCTGAAATGTACAATAACTGATTAAGTGTGACTTGAAAATTATTTCCAAAAATATGTATTAACGCATAATGCATTTTATGATCAAATTGTTATCAGGCTCACACAAAAAGGTGAAATATAGAGTTAAAAAGTGAAAATTCAAGGCTATTCAAAATAGGAGAACAAATTATTAATAAAAAGTAGCAAACTGTGACTGCACAGAAATTTTTTTAGGATTGGGTAGGTGGCTATCCTGGAGGTGCTGAAACAGGAGAAGGAAAAAGGATGATGAAAGAGGAACTGGACCAAATGAAACATAGAAACTGCCTTTTGTCAGACATGTGAACAGCTGACTGTTGTAATCAACCTTCCCCCCCAGTAATGGATTTCCTTCAATGTTAATCTCTTCCAAAAACATATGCATCAGGCATTACGCTATTGGCATGCTAATAAAATGAAATCTTTCCAACTGGCTCTCATCTTATTATTTTTTTTTTCCTTCTTTTGGAAAACTGCCAGTTGCCCCAGGCAAATAACATCTATAAAATAAGAGAAACACATAATAGAAATTTTGTAAGGACCAACTAGAAAGCATCTGGATCTTCAGTGATATGTTCTTAGAGTGCCAGTTTAGAAATCTGGGCAGAATTATGTCTATGTTTATACAGAAAGGCTAAAAGAAGAGTGATAGTTTCAAAATATGTTGGAATTTCTTCAGTTTCCATTAATCTCTTACAACTCAGAATCCTTCAGCAAATCAGGATATTCTATTTATGAAACTCAGGTGTGGACAGCCCTATTTAAATCTGATATTTGCAGTAATCAAATTTAAGTCAAATTTAATTGTAAAACTAAGAATTACATGCTGTTGCCAAACATGGAAAACCCCCTGAACTACTAGTTTAGTATTTCACATAAAATCTCATAAAGAGATTTGATACTTGATCCAGCACTTTCATACCTACAGATATTCTTCCTTTATGTCAAACTGAACAAACTAGTTCACGAGGGGCACTATGTTTCCTCCAAAAGTTCCCAACTGTCAGGAGGATTAACCTCATGAGAAATCATTACCGGATTGGGTTGGTTGCACTTCCACGGTACTAGATGGTTTGGATCCTGAAGAAACAGTCTGTTTTTCCTCAAAAGCTGAAAAAAGAATCTAGGCTTAAAATGCTGAGAGAGCTGTGACTTGGTGGATTAGCATCAAAAGCTGAGTGAAGGCTGTGCGTTTCCAGACGATGCTAACGCAAAGCTGAGCACGATGGCAGACGGCCTCCAGTGAGACGTGAGACAATGGCCGTGACAAGGGCAGGGGATGGCTGGAAAAACAGGTTTCTGCCCTTGGAATGCAAGTGCCACATGCTTGAAAGAACTCTTACCAACAAGGAATTCTCTCTTATTAAATTTTCTGGGTAAGAGCTGCAGCTATACCGAAAGAAATAAGATGACGAGATACAACAACACTGTCTTTAGGCAGTTTTTAAGCTGACAAGAAATACATTTTTCAGGCTGTTACACAGACACAAGAATGGTGAATAAGCAGCTCTCTGTGAATGTGGGTAGCCAAGATTAACATTTGCAGATCTACACGATGCTAAGATAATGGGAAAAAAACCATAGCACTAATCTGCTAATTACCCATTTCCATCTCTCTCGTTTCTGCAGAAGGTAGAGATATGGATTTCAAGGCTGGAGTCTGAGTAGCTAAGAGCAAACATGAAACAAAATTTTATCATTCCAAGACAGACTCTTCTGGCAAGTGATACAAAATCTAATTTCAACTGTAACTAACAAGAGGGTTTTTTTGTTTGAAGGTCTCTTTGTTCCATAAATGTCTATCCCATTCATATTTAGCATACCCTACCTAATCAAGCTGAATTCTTATTACTTAAGAGGATTTTATTCACAGCAAGGCAGCTACAACCCATGTTATTCACACCACTTGCAGGTCTCTAGTCACTACTGCAATATGTATAACTATTTTTAAAGGAGTTGTAATGGCAAAAGATAAGAGTACTACAATGAAATCAGTGCAATAATTGTTGAAGTTAGTAAACCACATCTACTATCTGTTATCTGTGATGAGGATTATTACAAAGACCTTCTGGTTTCTTCCCTTTGAAGTATGGATGACCTGAAGTGTGCTTTAATGAAAACGGAGTCAAGATGGAATTGGGCACTCTTAGCTAAAAGCCATCATGAACAAGCTTCCACCATGGGCAGGTTTTGCACTACTGTCCTGCTACTGATCCTACTCAACTTTGTGTACTGGTCAGTAAGATTTTTTTTTTTCTGTTAAAATCCCCATTCAAATAATTAGGTGTAGCATTCATTGCAAGTACAGGAAATATGAATATATGCCAAAAAGTGGCAAAAAAAAAGGTGGCCTTTTTTTCATACATTGGATCTACTTTTCCATTTACTTTCAATCCACCCTATCACATTAACAATTTGGATCCTAGGTTACTATCCTGATATAGTTGGAGTCAGCAGCTGGACCAGATGATCACTGTAGGTCCCTTGCAAACGGAACCATTCTATTCTATATTTATAGAGAAGAAAACACTGCCAACAAAAGCCATGTGATTCACAGCTTTTGGCAAAAGCTTCCATTGATCCATTTACACCCATTAAAAACGATAAGAGATCTTCCAAAGACATCAGAACATTGAAGGCATGTTCACAAAGCTATCTTTTCACAAACATTTGAATTCAAAATATATTGATCACACAGGAAGTTTACAAAATAAAGGAGAGATCTCCCTCTAGCACAATCAAGATAGAAAAATAAAGAAAAAATTCTTCAGGGGAATTAGGGCAGAATACAGGTCAGACGCAGCTGAACTTCATAAATTAAATTTTGCTTTCTTTGCTGGTTTTATGACAGCAGGTGATCAAGGCATGCAGAGGCACACTGCAGAGAAACCTCCTCTGTATAACCACACTGTGACTCTCACAGAATAACTTTGACTTCAAAAGTGACTTCATGGAGAACACAGGTGCTCCCTCTGACCCAATGGCTGGGCCTCACATATTGAAATCCCACTTTTGCCACATGAACCTATTCAAAGGGACTGGAAGACATGAGAACAAAAACACAATAATGATTTGAATGAAACACTAATTTTTTCCTTAAGTGTTGCTACTATTCCACCTTTACCACTGAGACAAACATAGGATTAAATTTTTATTTCCTTTTTTTACAGAAAGAAAAAACACTTCACATCCCTAATAAGTTTCAGTTTTTCAGCTACATTTATAGCAAATAGGTTCTTAAATCATCATGTCTCTCTCTTTCCAATGCTGATTCTAATTGGATTTAACCAAATGTCTTTCACTACAGTGAAAACAAATGTCTTTCCCCATCCCCTCAAACATATCTGGAAAAGAGCTGTCAAAAAATCTATCAAATCAAGAACAAATTGTGAAGATTATTTTCATGTTCTTGAGAATCTGCTTCAAAAATGCATTTCAAGAACTAAGAGGCATTCCTGGAAATTATTTTAAAAGTTGGCAGTGTATTGTCCTAATAAGCCAGCACTATTCTGTGATAACTTCTTGACTAATGCTTAACGAAATATAAATTAATCTGATTCAAAGGCCCTCCAGGTAACTAGTGTAATAGCTGTTAATACAGGAAACAGCAACAAGCAATAGTTTTGGTAGAATGAGCTATTTATGACTAAGACAAACACAGAGAAAATAGGGGCCTGTTATGAAATCAGAGCTCTTGAGAAAGGGAGACACAGGGTACAGTGTAGAGGAGCAGAGGCACGAGATGGTGAGAGATGGGACTAGGGCTGGCACTGGACACCCCCTGCCACAAACAGCTCAGCAATGTCAGTTGTAAAAACTGCACACTTGGAACTGGACAAAAATTAGTTTAGGGTAACAACAAGGACACAGAAATAATATCTACCTTACACAAAGAGTCCCCTATGCGGTGAGCTCATATCTGAGATGCCTCTCAGCAGAAAAAAGTAATAAAGAAGAGAGGAGGAAGAAAGCATTCACACAAACATTATATTCTTCCCAGGACTCCAGGTGCTCATAACTTGCTGAAATATGCCCACTATTCACCAACAAGCATCAAAGCACTGAGCCTAGGGCCCAGTTATGTAATGAAAGGGCATACAAAGCACCACAAAAAGAGTACAATATAAGAAGTTTGTGTGTTAATTACATTACTTCTCTTATTGGAGCAAGATTTGTGAAGATAATTTTCCACTAAAGTTTACTCATATTTACAAAGGAAGTAATTACCAAGTTCTGTCAATGGACTTTTTGGAGCATCGGGGACTCTGGATCCAGAAGGAAGTAGCTGTAATTCGTTAGAAGCTATGATAAAAAAAATAACCAAAACTTGATTAAGAATACTACAGGGCACAACATGGATTTATATTTGGCTTATGGACCACTCATTCCTGAAAACAATATTTAATAAAAAAAAAAAAGTAGTTCCAACCTAGAGAAAAACCCACATAAACTGTCACTTAGAAAGGTATGTGGAATATGAAGGAAGTCCTTTTTTCCTTAATCATTGAACAAAAATCTATCAATCATGGGAACTTGACAATGAACATCTATCAGTAACTACGAGCACCTAGTTTAAAATTATTCAATCATCCATCTTGATTAGTTTTCATATTTTAATCGTTGAAACATAGCAAAACCAAGGAAAGTTGAGTACGGCTAAAAAAAGCTGATTAAAAGTTAAAATGAAATTAGATTGACTGCTGGTTTTGCTTCAGTAAATTCTGGAAATCTGCTGTGAAATTTAAATGAAATAAGAAAAAAGTGCAAGACATTAATCAATAGGATTGTGTAAAATGCATTTATTGAGAAGCAGTAGCAGTCCTCTTCATGGGAAGATCTGCATTTCAGTCCTGCAAACATTCCTGGTCCTTCCCTGTATCATATATCCTCCTGAATGCAGGCTAGCTGCGCTTTAGAAAAATTTAAACAAAGTTTTAAAAAAAATAGAATTAAATACAACTTCAAGTTTAGATTTGTCCTCATAACTTTGCATGGCTCAGGGAAGAAAGTACAAGCAATAAAATCAACATTGGAGAATTTAGAATTCTGAATACCAGAACTAAATAGGTGTTACACCAAATCACAAAACTAACCATACAACACTGAGACAAAAAAATGAAAAAAACCAGTGGAGCTTCTCTTTCCTTCAAGGCAAATACAATCATATCCCATCACATGCAATATAAAATTGTTCTTTTTCATTGCTGTTGGTGTTACCTAAATGAACCTGTAATCAGAAGAAAATCAAGGAGGTAATTATTTCAATTCTATTAATGAGGGTCATTTTACAGATGGAATTTTTATGTTATGTCAAACATGCAGATCACATAGACAGAAAGCATTAATTTGAAAAATCAAATTGAATCACACAGTCAAATCTGTGAAAGCCACAGTTCAGCCAGAGCTAGGTGCATCCTGCTTTACAATTCATTCCAGCATTAGTCACTGGAACCACAAAAGAAACCAGAATATTTTAATCAAGACTTCCTTTGGAGCCAACACAAAGAGGATGCAGCAAGTAAAAGAAAAATTCTGATGGAGGTAAAAAAGCATTTAATGCAGAAAGAATGTAAAAAGCAGCAAAATTAGTTACCCAGTATGTTTTGAGTTTGCACCAATTTGGGTTTAGGCGTTGATTTAAAATCTTCAGGTCCGTGTGTTTTCTCAGCCTGAGCTAGAAGAAAGAAGCTTAATGTAATTTAAAATCCCTCTGAACTTTTCTTGATCTACTGCCCAAAGCCTGATGCTTTTCTTGTCACCATTTCATGTCACATGATTAGAATTATTTCTACACCAGCTCAACTCCATCATGATTAATATTTACCTTTTTCATCAGATGTGAAATCTATGTGATGTTTTGGATTTATTTTGCAGCAGTTTTATATTAACAAAAGAAAATATATGTCATGAACAACAAAGTTAAGGTCAGAAACTCACACTTTACTTCTGTTACAGCCTCTTAAATTCATTATAATAGATTATAAACAAGATCCATTACATCCAAAGTGTATTTACAAATATTTTCCCTGTTATTCTGAATGGTTTTTAACCCTTCTAATATAAAAATTTTCAGGGACATAATAAATACTCACCTGTAATATCTTAGCTCTTTCAATTTTCTAGTAATTATAGAATAGGTGTTGATTTCCATTCATTCTTCTAATTTTTATAGTAATTTTTATAGTAATTTATAGTAATACACAGCCATTAAATGTACCTAAACTGAATTGCTAGCCCTATTTTAATATACTACTGCATAACTATACTCTGCCAGCTGTTTCACATAACAATTAATGCCAATAGTAAGTAAGTCAAGGTCACTTCTTTCCTCTGCATCTTGCTGGAGATCCCAGAGGTGCTGAGAATTGGTCATCTGAGATTGTAAAATGACAAAGCTTATGGATATGGAGCACAGAATGGTAAAGTCTCAGCCTTGAAGGCCACAAGCACATTAATGCCCTCCACAGAGCAAACTGCACAGTATTTAGCACATGTTGCTATTTGGAAGAGACTTTTAATATTGATGGCTGGCATCAATAGAGCACTAAGTTTCAGTATTAATGTAATAAAAGATCACTTTCTTTTTGAGACACATTAGAAGACAGTTTGGTTTTTCCTGCATGCTCTCCAAGCTTTTTCCACAATCTACTTAACACGCTTCAAGCAAGAGCTGATCATGGAAGTCTATAAGCTTCTTATTTCATTTAGTGAAAAAAAAAAAGTGCTGTTTCGCATATTATAGATAGTGGGATACAGATGAAATTACAGTTACAACAATTCCACTGTTTTCTAGTTTGGAGAATGTGTCACACAATCTGGAACCTTTACAGATGCTGCCCTGTTAGGGCTCAATTCAGCTTCCAAGTCAGTGACAGTGCTGTCACTGTCAGCAGTGCAAGGAGGAGTTCCTTGTCCAGAGAAGGCAGAGCAATTTCTCTCTACTAAACTTGTGGGAGAGAACTCACTCAATAAGAAATACTGAAGCAACAACTAACTACCGCTACCTCAGGAGCAGTTAAAAATATAACATTTCTTATTGGTGAGGTGCAATAATGAAAAAAACCCCAAATACAGAACTCATGATGTTTCAGATTTTTTTTTTAGCGGTCAGAGGGTTTACACTCAAATGAAATGCACCTCAGCTGAGCAAGCTGAACAAGATGAAACACGCCTAGAATGAGAAAAAAAGAATCCAAGCTCTCAGTTTTACACAAAACATTGCAGGGATGACATGAAAATAAGACAGATATTTTTGTTAAAAAGGAGATACAGGAAGAAGTTTAGGCTCTGAAAGCTAAATTAGAGAAAAGAGAAATGCCTCTGACTATTCCAGGGCAGCAGGCAAGCTAGGCCTACTGTACTGGTTCAAGGCTATCTGCAAAACAAAGCAGTAACACAGCCAAGTTACTTTATCATCACAGCATGGAATACAGCAAGAATGCACCTAGGCAATGTTTCTTAAATTGTTTCCTCTGATTTCTCCTGACCTCTTTTCATCTACAACTGGATTTAAGACATTCTGATGAAAACATTAATCTCACTCCTGATACACCCTGTGAGCACAAGGTGAACTCTTCAGGGGGCAGGAGGGCAGGAAGAACAGCACTTGGGAGACACGGCAACAAAGGAGTTACTGCAACTGAACATCAGCCCTAGTGAATGGATTCACAGGTGGCATTTTTCATTTCAAGCCTATTCCGTATTTCACAAATCTAATTCACTAAATTTGTACTATAACCCCTCACATAAAGAAATAACCAGCTTTTTTTTTGCCTTTTTTCTTTTTTTTTTTTTAAAAAAACCAAAAACTAGTTTTTCATGTCCCAGACTAATGTGCTGATATTTCTAAGGGTTGGTGAGCTCTAATTTCCCTGTGAAGTTAATAGAAAGGCGCATTTAGCAGAGAAAACAAGTTGTAGCAGTAGTTTGAGGTATATTAGACAACAATTCAAAGATTGAGGAAAGCACTAGAGATTTGTGCTGTTGTGTTAAGAATAAATTAGTCCTGAGTGGAAAATATTGTAACAAGCCTGGCAAAAACAAAGAATGAAAGGGCTTACTAACAAGTCTTTCCATGGAAATGCATGCCAAGGGAGGGGAGGATTGAAATTAAGAAAATGATGGGATGCCTGGTAGACAAATACATGAAAAAAAGTTACTAAACTGTGTCACATCACAGAACACACCCTTTGATGAAGAGCCAGTGGAATACAAGGGCAGCCCAGCTCACAGAGCCTTTCAGATAGACTGCTTGCTGAAATACTTGGAGCTCCCTTCTTCCCTTCTAGCATGGCTGATGACACAACAGCTGCTACAGCACAGAGCTCCTTCTAAATCACTGTTCTCTTGCCAGTCTGGCACCAGTCCTTAAACCTTCCACAGCAAATAATTATTATGCCTCACTCAGAGAATCCAGTATGATTTTTCAAATAGCAATGTCTGAATGAAATATAATGAAGTAGATCCTCTTGCTAAACTCAATTAATTATGTCTATATATTAAACTGTTTAAATGCAGCCCTTGCAAAGGGTTGGTGCTCAGCTCTTTCACCTAAGTTACTCGTAAAAGAATACTGAAGCATTTTAGCCAGATAAGTTATTTTTCCATGTTCCATGGCAAGACAGAATTACACTCGAAGAACATTTTTCTTTTAAAGGATTCACTTTCACTTTCCTATTTTCTGACTTCTTTTCTTTTCCCTCTTTAACTGAAATACTGTAACCATAACCAATGGAGTGTGACATATTCTTACTTTAACATGAGGCACTGGTCAACAAATAATATCAACAATTAATAAGATCAACAAATAATATCTGAAAGGAATGGTCACCACAGGAAAAAAGACATGGAAGCAAAACCACAAAGGAAGCTTGAAATAGAAGATGAAAATTATTCTAAATATTTCAGTAAGTAAGTCCTGGCATGATAGCAATAAGAATGTGTTTAGTTGTAACAAACTGTTACTAAATTGTTACAAGGAAAGACAATACTTGCCAATTATTACCAGTATAATGAAACTTTATCCAACTTCATAAACATGCAACTCTGTGCTGTGTCTAGACATGACAATGTTTATGGTTAGAAATTCTACATGCTGGTACATAAATATAATTACAGAACACAAAGGAAAGGAAATGGAATGAACCAATGCTCTCCTCCCCAGCTGCCACATTTCACAGTTGTTACCTGACTGACCAATACATTCCATCAACAAGGAATGACACTTTTTGATTAGATGAATGCCACCTTGAGGGCTGGGATTTGAGGACACGGATTCTGACAGAGAACCAACCATACAAATGTATTTGGTTCTCACTTTCACAAAAAATGGCAAAGTTCTAGAAAATATACTTCCAGATTGCCAGTTCTTAAACAGCAGTTACTTAAACAAGGTAAACAATCTAGTAACATAGTCAAAAAATGTAATTCCACAAGAGACCTTGAACTGTAAGAGCAACCAATCAAACAACCTAAAAAGACTCCTTAAAGCTTTCTAAAAAGGATCCACACATTACAGCACATCCTTTGACAATAAATTCTTGTGAAGAGGCATCATTTTTCCCTCTTAATATCTAGGATGAACAGAAAATAGCCATCCATATGAAGGTTTTGCAGAAAGGAATGGTTTAAAGTAGAATCTGGCAAATGCATTTATCTATTGAGTAGAAAATAAAGTTCTAACATTCTCACAGAAGAAAAAAGGTGGATCAGTTAGTCTGAAAGATTGTTGTCAATGATTACACGATATTGCTGCATTTCATTACACCTTTTTAATTCTTAATTAAAAATTAATTTAATATTTTAATATTAATATTTTTGGGAGCTTTTTTTTTTTTTAAGACTAAGGTGGTATGATGAAGTTAAGCATAGCATTTTTTTATATACTTAAGGAATAAAATAAACACAATCATATTTAAGGACAGTATCTGTCTGGATTATGTGATGTCAAAGAAACCACATGCTACACCACTTCATCCAGCCAGGAAAGACTTGATAGACAGAAGACAGTAATGCCAGGAAGATCACATAATATGTCAAAACCAAACCAAAGCAAACCTTTGGTCATTGTTTCCTCAAATTCCTTTTTAATTTTAAATTCTTGCCATTATTCAAGCTTCCCTTCTTCCTTTCAGCAAAGAAGTTAGCAGAAGCCAGCTATTGTCTCTTGTGACACCAGAACTGACTTCAGACTCAGTTATAGGATTAGAGCCAGACTATAGAAAATTAAGATAGGCATATGCTTTCTTAAACAATTCTGAAATGTGGGTCAGTAAAGTGGGTGATAAGTTAATCTTCATCATTTGACTCTGAACAATTCAGCTCTTTCTGATCCTTTCCCCAGACTGAAAATGTTAAAGTATATGACTGTACTTGTCATACAAATTCATAAAGTAGTCTGTCTGTGTTACACAAAAATCCTCATTTTGCCATTTTTCACAATTTCAATGCATCCATCATGCCACAAAGTATGGTTCTAATTCCAAATTATTTTATAAACCTAGTAATTATATCACCTGAAACTTTCATACAAAATTAGATTCAGATTTTTTTCCACATTACCACTCCTTGCTAATTCAGCCACTATCCTCCTGCTTTCCAACTACTATTTTAACTGTAGAGCACAAAGACGGGTTTAATTTTAGTTTATGTATTTGGCAAAGATATTCCACAGGGTTTCTAAAAACAGAATTTTCACTACCTGGAAGGGACTGTGGGGAGATTTCTTGAACTTCTGGTGTTTTGGATTCAGCAGGCCATACTCCAGTTTCATTCTTTGCTAAAAGAACAGACATTAGAGAGTAATTACAAAGATATATCTGCTCTCTTTTACCACAGATTTATTTCTGTCCCATTTTAGTTTGACTAAGCAAGCCAACATGGATAAATGTGGACAGCTGAGTACCTTTAGGACCCAATGAACTTCCACTGCACAATCACTACAAGCTATGTTAAACACGTGCATTTTTGGTTTTATTTTGTTCATTAGAAGGTACTTTTAATTAAATTTAATTAAAAATAAAATTTACAGCAAGGATTTAACGACTTATGAATCATTATTTTCACAGTGCAAAATGGTTTTCAGCATTTTTCATTTGTCTAGCATTTCTTCTTACCCAGTTTTTTCCTGGATGCTTGAGGTATGTCATCTATTGTCAGGAGAGGAGGAAGTTTCTGCTGACTTTCATTGAGACCTGGAACAATAAGGTGCACTACAGAGAAAGATGTGTGCCATTAATTCCAGAAGACATAAAAGCACACAGTCTGCTCTCTGAGATACATGAGCAACTACTACTGAACCACTGGGAGTTTAGTCTGAATATCTGGGAAATGGGTTTATTCTATCCCGTAATTATCTCTCCCATTTGGTGCTATTTCCCCTTTATACCACTCCTATCACCACCATCTCATGATTTATCAGGGTTGGAAACCATTCAACACTGGAACACGCAAGCCTGGAATACTGCAGCATCACAGATACGGGGACAGATTCTGTCTGGTGGGCCAAGTGGGCTCAGCACCAGACTGGGTCAGTATGTCTGTGGTTGACTCACATCAATACACTGAAACTCACACAAGGAAAACTTAAGCCAAAATTATGCAGTCATAGAAAATATTTCCACATATAAAGGAATAAACAATAAATCCAGGAATAAACTGGTCACAAGGTACATGATGCAGTGAGCCTTTCATGGAAATTTCAGGCAGACCAGTAGTTCACCACACTGTGTGACACACTTTCCCTTGGTTTTATGTTCTAAGCCAATATTGCATAGTCTTATAGGTGAAACAAGAACATAAAGCATGAAACTGAATGGCTTGGAGGGAAACAGTGATGCCCTGAGATCTAACATCAAATTCTAATTGCAAGATTTCTGTAGTTTAATATATCAGGTTTGTGACTGTAGATGTGATGTTACTGTGCTACCTTAAAAGCCCAGTAAGAACAATCACTCATCTCAACAAGATCTTTGCCAGAGAACTTCATTTGAAGTAAGAAAGACCTCCTTGGCTTAAACAGTGACAGTGTCTTCTTCTAAATACAATGACAATAAAATTATTCTATTTCACTTAAGCTACAACATTCTTGAACCATCTGTACCACCATAAAATGTAACAAATATTGTCTGCACCAACTGCAAAATATCCTTTGATATGCAAGGAAAAACTATTAAGATCAAGAAAATTAAAAGCATTTGCACAATTCTAAGTTTCAACCAGGGGTTAAGAGAAATAATAAAAATATCTTCCAGTCACCTAATATTGCTCCTGGGAGAGAAGAACTATCTGGTGCTTTTGACTGCGTCCGATTTTGAATAACTGTGGAGACAACACAGGGATATTAGAAGCTAATTAAAATAAACCAAAAAAACTAAATAAGAAACAAAACCACACCTGAAACAAACCTCAGCATTTAAAAAACCTTTCCTCAATATTTGCAGATGAGGACACCATCCTAATCTTTTCTGCATTTACATTCAGTTTAAGAGACTGCAAACTGTGTCTCCACTACATCGTCTCCTAATTGTGCACCTCTTTCCCCAGGCATATTAATTTTGGTGAAACTGACATTCTGTGCTTATGTTATTATAGGGCCAGCTGTAGGACATCCCATTGCCCTGACACTCATTTTAATCAAGTTACTCTTGCAGAGTGTAAGGACAAATTTTAAAACATACACAAACTTACTTTGTTTGATTATCGTGACAGGGACCAACTTCTTATTATCACTCAGTATAATCTGAAAAAAGAAGAAAAAAAAGATAAAAGTAGTGCCTTGAGAACTGCCATAATAGTAATTGAACTGAGTAATAAAAATATAGGGTTCTAATTCAATACCATGCCTGTCCCAAGTTGACACTGGATATGGCTCTGGCCCTGGTCCCTGATGGTTGTGCTATTGCTTCAGTTCCCACAGGCTAATGTGGTAATATTGCATATTGACATTCTTAGGAAACCCCAATTCTTTTTCTCCTAAGGGTCTCTGAAGCACTCACTGGGGAGTAGTCCAGAATGTTAAGAAAAGCTGAAATTTAACTACAGCAAAACATCTGAAACATACACAATTATGATTTGGTCACAGGACACAAATATATTCTCAGGAATACTATATTTAGAATATAGACTGTTCCAGAACCCGGTGCACATTTGTAAACCATCAGCACTCCTGGGTGCATAGCCTGATTAAAGTAGATTAGCTCAGAAAAATTTTATTTAGTGGAATGGTTTCCAAAGCACAAGCAGTCAGCCACCCACATGATTTTTACATTTATATGCTAAATACTTGGACTTTTATGCTGTTCATTTCTCTTTGACCCAGATTACGTCTTGCCTAAATGTGAATATCTAATTATATTGATACCATAAAAAAAATACATGAATGGACCCCACAGTTATTAAAAGGAAACAGCTGATAACAAAGATAAGAATTATGAACAAGTTCTGAAAGCTTAATAATACACTCAAGTGATGAGAAAAGGTAAACTGTAATGCTAACAACATAAAAATGCTAAATACATTAAAAGGGGATTTTTTAAGTTATATTTGAGTTACAAGAAAGAAAATAACTCTGACAATCACCTTCCATGCTAAATACATTCTGCTCAAATCAGAATCAGATAATGTTAATTTTGCACTTTACGACATCTGGTCTACTTCATGTGAAAGAACACTTGGGTGAAAAGACAGCATTTGATGACAAAGTGCTAATCATTTACCTAAGAATAGCTATTCTTGTTCTATTCTAAATATTTCTGAAAAGCTTTAAAAACAATGGCTGGGTACACATTAAACACATACCAAAGTTTAAGAAGCTGGAAGAAAGCCAATCTCTACAGGTAAGATGGACCTTTCCTTAGGAAAATGGATGGAGGCGACTTATTCTATGAAAGCCATTACTGTCTGCTACCTAATAAAAGTTTTGCATTGGTATGAACATAGTCTTAAATTAAGTGGAGATTTCAATCATTGTCATTATATGAGGATAGAAATAATCTTCCTTCCTTATTTTTCCTTTTTTACATTTCCATTTTGTCTTCTAGTGAAAAAATTGTGTTGCAGATGATCTGCTTTTGAAGTAGTCCTCCTATTCATGTGACTAACAAATGGGATGGAACGCATTCCTTAGAAGGTGTTCACTATGAAAAAAAGTTACTCAGAAGCCTTACAATCAAATAAACAGCTCTGAAGTTGTAGTGAGCACTTGTGTAACCTCTACTGTAGAACTTCTAATCATAATTACTATCAGTCTTTTTACTAGTAAATGGTTCTTATATTGGCAAGACCATTCTTTCTTTGTTGAATAATAATGGATGCCTGCAACAATAGCAATACAAAAAATCCAAATACATTTAAATACATTAAAAATGTACTTTTTCACTCAGGAATGAATAATTGACATGGAATCCATGCTCCTCAGCTGCTATAATTAGACTGCTCACCTGCACAAATCTGTAACTACTGCACTTGATATCTACTCATGTTGTCAAAGCTTTCTTCTCAGTTTCCGCAAAGTGACTAATTTAGATAATCCTAGTAATAGTTACTACTTATATAAACTATTTTGGAAATGTAAGCCCATCATCTGTAGGAATGGCACTATTAACCATATTTTTCAGACAGGAAATATAAAGCATATAGGTATTAGGAACATTAGCTATTAAAACAACTGTCTCTGTCATAAAAGAAGATGGCAAATAAGGTATTCCTTATTTTCAGAGGAAAACTAGAGATGTAAATTATACCATAGGTCAGGCATCTCACTTCTTACCATATACATACAGCATATTCTTATAGGACTGCAAATCTCAAATGTTCTGTGAAACAGCAGATGGCAACATTACTTTAAGAGACACCTTTCTTTCTGTGTTGTATTCTGATACTTCAAACAACTAACTGGCATGCACATGAGAGTCTTCTCAAGGAAGGATCATGGTCAGTCTGAACTGAATACGGTTTGGAAGAGCAGAAATGTTTCCTTCTAGAGTTTAACAGATGGTAGAAGCTGAGTCTTTTTTGGCTGGAAAAACTGGGGAGGACCCCACCTTCCAGGCTGACATTATGAAATTATAGGAACTTAACCAGACAGAAGAGGAAATAAATTTCTACTGCATTTTCTCTGCCCTACCACTGCCTATTGTTTATGAAGGGAAGAAGAATGACCATTTCTAGAGCACTCCTTTTCTTCCACTCTCTCATTAGTTGCTGCTCACACAGCCCCGGGAGCTTAGACAAACTTAAAGGACGAAACTGCCAAAAGAAACACAGGATGATATGTGACTGATGTTGAAAGGCCAGAATGACTAGATGGGTTGGTAATGTTGTTTTAATAAACAGCCTTTAAAAATGTCCTTACAGAGAAGAGTTAGGACCATGTTGATATGAGTCAGTTGTGTCTTTGGAGCAAAATAGAGCACAAACAAACTTGGCCTAAATAACACTAATTCTGGCTTTGCATCAATGATCTGATCGTGCCACTGAAACATACCCCACCTAGTGCTGTGGAAACTGAAGGAACAATGTAAACTATCTGCTTTTCGGCTTTTTGCACCGCTAAAGCAAGAATGATAAGAGAATTTTTAGAATAATCTCTGGTATGTTTTTATGATATTTCTGTGGAGGGTGATAAAGCAGTACTGCACTGGAGCTGAGCCCTGTGAAGATCACAAAAAAGACTAAATGTTGGCTCTAGTCCTCCTTTCATACTTGAGCTGTGCAAATATTTGGAGAACTGTTTTAGCTCACTTTCTCAGGACTTCTCCCGCATAAATAGAATCCCTACTTGCACAGAAGCAGGATAACAGTCAGGGCTCTGGCACACAGAGTTTGCTAAGAGGAGCAAAGGAACTCAGCTTGCACTCCATATCCCAGAATGAATTACCTGATCTTGGGCTGTGTAACTTTAAAGATGCTCGTGGGACCAAGGGGAAGAACAGTAAAGTTGACTTCATCAACATAATGAGATGAGCACCCTCCTGAATATCTAACCAACTGGATTTATATTACTCACAAAAAAACCCTTTTCTCATGAACTCAAGACATATTTCCAATAATGTAAGCATTCTACTGATCTAACTCTCCATGTAATGCAATAATTGAAGTATTACTGCTCTAAATGAATGGACATGGTGTCAAGTTGCACTGGGGAGGTTTAGATCAGATATTAGGAAAATTCATTTTCACAGAAAGGGGTGTCAAGCATCGGAAATTACTCCCAGGGAAATGGTTGAGTCATCATGCCTGGAAGTGATAGAAAATATGTGGATACAGCACACGAGGACATGGTTTAATAGTAAACATGGTGATGGTGCTAGTTAGCAGTTGGACCTGATGAACTTTAAGATCTTTTCCAACCTCATTGATTCTATGCATACCTAATTATTCGTAGAAAAAAATTTATTTAATGAATTATGGTTTGATTCCTGAAGGAATTCCAGGTCTGATAATTACAGACAATTTATAATATTCTGAAATATGAAAAACAAATAATGAGAAAACATTCATTACCATTTCCTACCATGAAAACATTTGGAAAATCTGAGACAGAAAAGAATTGTGAAGAATGGGTTATTCTCTTGTAATAACTAACACTCATAAGTTAACCCCCTAAAACCTCTGAAGTAAAAAGCATTTCTATGACTTTTCTTGGGAAGTTTACCCATACTCTGTCTCAGGGATAGTAACCTAAAAAGAAGCGGAACAAAAAAAAAAATCCTCCAGAAGACTAGATGCTGAAACTTGCACTTTGATGAAAGGAAAAAAAGGAAAGAAAACAAAGAATATTTAATCTCATAGTAGAACTGGTAATGCTCAGAAATTACGACTAAAATGTCTGTTTTTCACTGTATTAAAACCCACTAGCTGGTTCAGTCTAGAGAGCCTTCTTTTCTGCTTCAGCTCTTGGAAGAAAAAAATATCTGGGTACATGAATCCATAAACAAATGAAATCCATCCATGCTTGTTTGAGAATGTTTATGGGAAAAGGTGAGGGGAAAAATCTTTATTTATTTATAGAAGTCAAATTTTTAAATGAAATGGTAAAAATTCTACCATGCCACATAAAAGCATTTAATGGACAGCCTAGCAAACTTGATTAAATTGCTCTTTCCAGCTTCCTCTGGGTTTGCAAACACTTGCCTCACATATGGGAGCTATCAGAGAATTCAGTGGGATGACTAATTTAGAAGATGTGAGTATATACAAAATTACTCTATAAAATCACATAAACAAATTATCCCAAAGTTAACTGATCACAACAAATATCACAGTTTAACAAACCTGACTACTACAAAGGAATAAGCAACTTTTAAGTTTTGAACCTACAGATGGAAACCGTCAGGTTCATCTTTGATAGGTTGGAATAAGTGTATGTAATCACCTCAGTTACAGTTCTCATTTATTTTATCCATCAACACATTTAAACATTTTCCATATAGTGCATTTAACAGATTGCTTTCTATATTGGCAGTTTGTGGCCTTGATAATTTCTTTTTCACTGAAAACTAACAAAGAATAAAAAATTTGATCATATGAAACATCAATCAGGTAAAAAAAGAGTCTGTTTTACAAACCTGTGTTTGGGAATTGGGAACCAACTTATACATATTCTGGAGTTGTCCATTTACCTTTTTACCTGTTTTGACAGAAAGATAAATAAATACACAGAATTAATTTTTTCTTTTGTCCAAAGCAAAGCAAACCAAGTTTATTCACCTGTTTTGTCAACTTGGAATGTTAGAAGGCTTAATTAAAAGCCTGTATAAAAACACATCATGGAAAAATTTTTTGTCCTATGTCTCCAGATCCATTAATATGTCTGCAAGTCCTTCTCTTCACATTTTGACAGCAAGGAAATGAAATGTATTCTTCTTGTTTTGTTTATGGCTTTGTTTAGCTCAGTATATCAACAAACCCCCAGATTTAAATTCAGAATTTTTTTCTCTTAGGTTTTCCTTTTAGTTTCTAAGTATTAGAAGTTTCTTGTGATGCAGCTGTTGAGTAAGTCAAGAAACAGTTCTGTTCAGCCCCTAGTCTATTCTAGTATGATGCCTCAAACTTTCTCTGTATCTTCCACCTGTACACTTTTCTGCTGCCTTTGCAACAACGGATGTGCAAACAAGTGCCAAGCTACGTTATCATATTTTTTTCAAATTCCATCCAAAACAGATGAGAAGTAGAAAAAAAAATTCAACTCTAAAGAAATATCAATGGAGATACATTCAAGTTGGAAAAAAGTTTTCCAAAGTGCTTGATACTTCTAAAGAATAGGACTTACTATTCCCTAAATTCAAGGGAAAACTGACAGAAGCTGCACGCTGACTTCATGAGAAAATCATGGCAAGATAGTCTGAAATAAGCTACTTTGATGTCTTCTGAAAAAATCGGTTAAATAAATGCTGAACTTTTGCCATGCCTTTCATGTGTTCTCAAATCATGAATTAAAAGCAGATTCTCCTCCCAGCCCCTCCCAACATGTTTAGTATTTAACAAAACTTCGGCCTGTGGATTCCAAAAATCCAGGAACATGGAAAATAACTTTCAGTTTCTAGTAATTGGTATATTCTTCAGTGGGGAAAAGAACATTTACAGCGAAGAATGTTTGGTTTAGGTTGACATGCTTCTCTTATATGAGAACAACTTGAAATGATACAAAACAGGAAATTAGCACAGAAAAGAAGTGTCTGTTTGTGTTGATGATAAACTTTACAGGCATCTGGTTACACATTTATTAAAAATATATACTCTCTGTTTACCCTGCTATACACTAAAAATATGAAAGGCTTGAATTCAAAAGTGCCGACAATTTTCTGTAAGATTCTTTATCAATAGACCAGAATGTAGACATGCAGGTTAATCACAAGCTCCCTGGACTTAGCTGCTGCAGAAGCATCCACTGAATACACAAGTCTACATTGCAGACAAAAGAAATCTTATTTAAATAGAATATGAACTCTTACAAGAAATAATCTTTCAACTAAAGTCAATGGGTCTCCATAAACTAGCAAGAATGATTCTCCTGACCTATTAAAAATGTAAAATGTCTGTAAGAAACACCATTTAGAAATACATTATATCGAAAGAGAAAATTTGGTGATGTTGTCATCAGTCTTGAACAAGTAATAAACTATAAATATTTTGTACTCATCACTCCCTCTTATTCTAAGTACTGAAATATATTTCATCACTTGCCCTGCAGATGACTTTAAGATGTTTGAAATGTAGAAAAAAAATAGAAAAAACACTTGGTAAGTTATCGGTAAGTCTGCAAAGCACAGCTTTTTGTGAATCAGGTATGGGAAAGGCTACCACCATTATCCTCTTTAAGCAATGGTATAGCAATGGCATTATTCTGGACTGCTAAAACAACTCCATGGACACTGGGCAGGTGTTTCAAAGTTACAGCTTGGTACTTTATAATGAAGGCCAGCAAAGCTCTTTTTTAGAGAGTACGAAGGTTTTTCCAGTGTTACAAGCCACCATACTGCTCCCACCCCCCATCCTCAAGTATATTGAGCTCTGTAACTCACCTACAATTCAAAACTGAAGTTCAAATTAAATTTCAGCTGGAAATCTCATATGAATAAGGCTCTCTAATGAGAATTCCCATTCTTTATATTTTGAGTCAAGCTAAAAATACTAAGCATAAGAGTTTGCAGTATCTTCTGACCAACACCATGTTTCATAATACCTTTATGCAAATACACAAGGAAAAGAAATCAAATTGGATAATCTCTGTTAAGTCCTCTCTTCTTCTCATTAAAAGGAGGAAAACTCTGCTGATGCCTATTTCCTCTACTGGTATGACTGATTATTTCAGCAGTACATGCTTTTACAAGGGTTAATTCGACATCACTTTTCCGGCATTGTCTTGAGACTTCAAAGGAGAACCTTAAAATATGACTGACAGCCAGTCAGAGGTGTTATACACTGCCTCCATGAAAACAGAAACAAAAGCATACATGACACTGAATGCTTCAGACATGATCCATATAATACTTTGATGGAAAATTAGCTTCAAATTCAACTTTTGAGTGGAGTCATAAAGGGCCCATTGAGGCAGGACAGGCCCTGCCTAGCTTGAAGATCAGCTTCAATGTAAATGCAGGTGAAGAAAAAGATTCAAATAATGCTAGTAATTTCCATCACTCATACTAGTTGATGGAAGAAATTAAATGGATTAGTTGGATGATGGTTGATGGATTAGTTTATTACTTGATCCTCTTATTATTCATGGCCTAAGGAAAAAGCTTAAAATCCAGTCAGAAGTATAAATATTCATATGCAACACTTGATGTGTATCTGTACTAAACACTGTCAGAATTCTACTAACCTGTAGCAGATCGACTATTTGCAATGACAAGAGAACACCTTTCAGAAGACTAAGTGGCAGTTTTGCAAAACAAAAATATTTCTAGTTTTAGCAATTCATAAAAGAATTTTTTAGGGGCATAATGGATGGCATTTAAACAATAAAAACTTTATCAGTAGCTTATTCTAAGTAATACCATAATCGAGGAAAAAATATTATCAAAATCAGCAGCTATTTGATTAACTATTGTCAAATACTTACTAGAGAGAACTGTCTTATGATTCAAAGTCTTGCTCCAAATACTATCCTCTGCATTGTCTTTAACTCCAAATTCATAAGGTGTGTTTGGCTTCAGATTGTCAATCACTGTCTCTGTAGCTGGGCAGAGCTGAAAAACCCATTTCTTGTCTTTGCCTTTTTCTCTGTAGCGAACTGTATAGAACCTGCTCGGGGGAAAAAAAAAATAGATCTATGTAAAGAAATTCACTATAACAATTTTTGTGAGGAAATAATAATAATAACAATAACAATGGTCTATTGTTATTGTTCTTTATGGCTCTTTATGGTCACCAAATATCAGAAAAGCCATGATTATTCCACATATATATACCACATCATACAGACCCTGACATTTGGAGTATTGTACAAGGAGTAAAAGGGCAGTCTCCTTATTCACAAACACCCATTGTACATGAAGTTCTAACCACAAAGTGTAAGCTCATTGTCCAAGCAGTTCCTGTGATTCCCACATATGCCAGAACCAGTCAATTGAATCATGAGTCTGCTAGTCAAGAAGCCTCTACTGATTTCTCCAAATCTTCTATATCCTTCCAGTGAAAGGTGTTCCCATCAAAATTAGTCCAAAAACATTCTCCAGGGAAGACCAGTAATATCTGTTGTTTGTATAATACATTCCTCATTCAGAGATCCCATTATGTTGCCCCCACTTCAAACAAAAAAATAAACCAAGACATTACCTTCAGCAGTTTAAATCAAAAATGTGATGAGTACTAACAGATTATGAAACTAGGAAACATTTCTACAGAAATTGCCCAATTCTGTCGAGGAGCACCACCCTGAAAAAGCATGACTGCAATGTTAACCAATCAAAAAAAAGGCAGCTGAAATGGTGAGAGCTTCAGCACAAGAACTCCCCTGCTGACTACAGTCTTATTTTCAATATGCATGCTTAATCACTACCAGAATGGAGTGGAGGTTTCTTTTTTTGGAAAAGCAAATCTTGGAGAGATTTGGCAACTTTTTAATCCAAGTATTACTGAAAATTTTTACACATAACATAAATAATTCATATCCATCATCCATATCTACTTCACATTTACATAATTCAGATTATTTACATAATCTGAAAAGGGGTAAATTCAGTCCAATCATATTTTGCCATACTTAAATAGAACAACTTAATGCTTGCAAATGAAGGTTGTGAGATTTCTTATAGGCATTACATAGACAATTATATAGAGACAAAGGAAGAGAACTTAAAAAACCCAAACCAACCAAAAAAAAGGTTCTTAAACAACTGAAAAGGTTTCAAAAGTCCAGACTAAAATTACTTAGGGGACCAAACTTAATACAGTGAATTCCTAAAGCTGCTTCTTCTGAAGTTACAGAAGGGCACTTTCAGAGTACAGTTTACATGGAACGTGACTGTTGAGTAGACAGAAATTCCTACTTCACTGTTAAAACACAACCTAAGACAAGGCAAGTGCCACTCACGGAAAATATTTCCATACATAATGGTTCATTTTGTTTACATATTTTATCTCATAACTGTCAAATTTGTTTTCTTGGCACCAAAAATATAGATTCTCCAGGTTTAGTTGCTACAATTCAGCTCATTCAGGTAATTCACCAGGTTACAAGACCAATATTGATGTTGGCTCACATAACTTCATTAACTGTACTACTTTGTGTTCAAAACAAGATATAGTCAAACTTAAAACTTGAAAAGGAAAGGAAAAAAACCAGTAAGGAATAAAAAAGACAAGTAGTGAATATCGTCTTTCAGTTCCAGGTCTACCAAGTAATAATCTGCCTCCTTACTTCTGTGGGCTGTGATGTAATCAAATGTCAAATAATAGACCTAATTATCAGTTAAACTGACAAAGAACATTTTAAACCATTAATTATTATCAACATTAAAATAATCCTTTTCCTTTATTCTCTTAATCCATTTGTATATAGTCACACAGACATTAACCAACAGGAAAAACTTATTTGAGCTGTCACTGTCTTGCAAAGGATGTAACTTTAATAAACAAATTCAATCTTCAACACAAATGCCTCTTACTGGACCCCATACAGTCTTTTGGCAAGGGATTTGGAATAAATATAGACAGACATCAAGTGTGAATTCAAGTGGAAATAGTCACCTTCTTCCCTTGCCTGAAAGAGGAATTTTCATTTGTTTTCATCTTCACCCTTACCTTTTCCCACCTACTTTAAGCCAATGGGATAGAAATAAAGTGTTTGTATGTGATGGAAAAAAGAGAGTATACTGATTCAGTTCAGTTATTGAACAATCTAAAAGAACAGCTCCGTCAGAAACGAGGAGAAAAAAATGCTAAAAACTTTTTGATAACAAATAGGCTTTTAAGTGGCTGTCCCCACTTGCTTCTAGTGGACAAAATGTTCTACTTTTTAATGCTGTCTCCACACCTGGAAATTACGTCACTCTAACACGAATTAAGATATCAAGAACACTTGCACAACAAAAAAAAAGCCCCATCTTTCACTTAAATTCAAGACTATTATAAAATCTGAAAAGAAAATTTTCATAATTGTGCCAAATTATGCCATTAGAATAAGAAATATACAGCATAGAAGAAATGTGCTCTCAACTCCAAGATTTCCAAGCCTATAAAAACTTCACCAAGGGTATAATTATTTCAGTGGAAACTTGCCATAGTGAGTACTAAAAACACTGACTGTGATGACAGAATTTCCTCAACCATTTCAATAAAAAGCAATAAAAATGAAGTTCTATTTAACAATTTGCAGGTCACAATTATTTGACTATTAAAAATATCCAAATACCTACCAAATGTGCTTTTGGGGAAATGCAATCATCTGTTTATAGAGTAAAAATTCAGAAATGCCAAGTTTTGTCATCAAAGAACAACAACTCATTGTTAAAGCAGACCAACAAACTGCCAAATAAAATGCAATTTCACTGTCTTCCTGAGAACACTGTACTGATTGAATTTTGTTGTAATTTTAATTTCTCCATTTTTCAAACCTTTCTTTCGTCAAAAATACAATATCAAACAGTCAACACATATAATTGAAGACATGAATAAGCAGTAAGATCCAGTCACCACTCACATCTATCAATCCCCTTGTGGCAGTGACATACATGCACAAAATGAGTGCAGCTGGCTGAACTGGAAACATTCAGCAAAACATCTTCATAGATTCCCTCCAGAACAACAGAAGGCAGGCTGAAATAGAGGGCTGTCATAGTCACATAGAGGGGAAAGCTACACTACATGTTTCTGAAATAAAACACTTCCCATTATCTCTGTGAGGTAAGAAAAGGAAAAACTGATTGCTCACCACAGGATCCTAACAGCGAATATCGAAGTAATACACTGTGGAATGCTCCTAGGAATGCTATTCCCACTGGTGAACACTGGTTTGATGTTTCAGCAAGGAGATGGCACACCCAGCTACACTTGGTGAGAAATTATTTTAATCTAGATTCTCAGCAGGTATAAAGACCTAACAATATTTAACTTAATTTAACATTTCATTTTGATTAATTGATTTGTTACGTGGTTTGGTGGGGGACATTTTATCGGAACAGTGTTTATTGAAGACTCTTGTATTTCTATTTACAACAAATATCAACCAAATTATTGCAGGGTTCACTCTGTTTTTTTGCCATCTAGCACTCTATAAAACATCAGAGCTCTTTTGTCAAACTCCATAAAATTTAGTACCTCCCTCTCTCCCACTAACAGGCCTTCACTCATTTGAAGATACCACCCTAGGAATTGTAGAGAAATTGTACCTCCTCCCTTTTTACTAGACAGCTAAAACTCCAACAATTTAAAACAAAAGGTGTCATGAGCAGGTGAGAGGTGTTGTTGTACTCAGAATTAATCTCTGTAATAATGAGGGAAAAAAAAAAAAAGCAAGCAAAATCTGCCACAGCAGAGGAATAAAGAGCCTACATTCATCAAGAGAGTCTCTCTCCATATACATTTGTGCAAAATCATCTAATGCTTAGTGTCTACATTCTCAAAACTCTGTATATTTGATGATATTTTTACTTTCCTTGCCTCCACATATGAAGTACACAAAATGTGATGGCAGAAATAAAATAAGTAAGACCAAGTTTATAATTTAAAGGAAGCCACAAGAGCACAAGTTTACTCTTAGGCCAACCACTGTAGTGATTACTACATCTGCAAAGTCAATGTAAAAGACTCTCAGCCTGACACAGAAGGCCATTTCTCTTCTGTGTTCAGCTTACACAGTTTGTTTTTTAAAACTACAATGCAAGGCAGTGCTCAGTTTAGAGACAGCCTTTTTGTTGCACTAGGAATCAAAATAAAATTGCCATTTTAAAGAAACAGTACAGAGGGTTTTTGCTTTTGAGATGAAGCAAATCTTATTCACTGTTAAAAGAAGTAAAATTCTAGGATGGATAGGCAAGACATTAAGTTTTCATCTATCCGTGTGAATGATACTGTTTTGCCAAGAATTCCAATGCAATTTTTCCATTTTTTAACCAAATCTCTTTTCAGCCAGATTCCCAGAACATGCCTGCACAGTCAAATATTCAGACACAATTAGATACTGGAAGTCTTATAAGGCAGATGGTTTTATGAGATTTCAAGACTAGGTCAGTTTATATAAATATCATGGATTTATTTGGAACCAGATCCCAACCAAAACTCCAAACAACTTAATCATGACTATTTTAGTCACACATAGCACTAAACAAACAATTAAGCCTTGGAGATATACGAACATTCCAGCTCTGGGATTTCGTGTTGCCAGAGACAAAAGATTATAAAGCTAATTTCTTTTTCGTTCATAGAAATGTAATCAGAATTTTTAAAGAGATTATCAGCATACCAGGTATTTATTTATTTATAGTTAGACTTCATTAAAAGTGCTGCATCCATTTAATGTTAGAAAGTATTAAAAGAAATGGTTTGAACTATGATTTTTCAGACACTGAGTGTTGCACAAATTGACCCATGAAGTTGATTATATTGCTTCCTTTTTTACTGCTAAGTTTACCTTAAAGTAACAGACACTGTTAGATAGTAACAGACATCTATATATAAAAAATAGAAAGAATGACACCAGTGATGGTTACCAGTTAAGTTTGCAAAGCACTTCCTAATTTAGTTTTGACTTTTACATGATCACTAAAATTCACTTTTACTTAAAACTTTTAGTGGAATGACAGAAACGAAGAGTGAGAGGCTCTGAAGAAGGAGAGACTGAACAGCAACAAATCATTCCAATTTAAACAAGCTTTTAGCATGTATTCCCACAGCAGCAACTCAAAAGCACCTGAAATTCAAGAAGTGTATTTGCTGCTGTATGTTTTCCTTTAAGAAATCCTACTATATTTAAAATGCATCTTGTATGACACTTGCAACACAAAGTATGACTTAGTTGGCAGATGCATAATGATAGAAGTTTGTAAATAGGCACAGGAAGAGATAGGCACATATCTTCCTGAACTTAGGGTTTTAAAAACCCCACTTCTATGTACTATACAAGATAAAGACCAAGTACGGACTCTTCTCTGGTTTTCCCTCACTGTTTTTCTTACTTTTTTATTTTAAGCATCAGATAAAAACAAAATAAAACACTAAATCTGTGCTACCTGCAAGTATAACACTAGGACATTTAAATCACAGCCAAACCCATTAAAACAACAACAATGTGAATTTGTCATAGTTTTTAACTTAAAAAAGACCATCAGGTTTTAAATTCCTATTTTTGCATGTATCTGAAAGTGTGTTTGTTTTTCTATACAATCCACTCAATAGAATATTGTATTTTACTGTATCTATAAAACCTGCTTTCATCTAACATGGAAAATAATGGGTTTTGTTCCATCCCCTCACTTTTCTTCCTAAAGAACTGAAAGTCAAAGTCCACCTTTTTCAACTCTCAGCTACAGAGATGTTCTAATCAAAGCAAATCCAAAGAAAGAAAAATCTACAGAGTATTCTCTCTTTTTCAGACATGGATGGACAGTAAACAAATTTCCAGTACTTTTATTTCAACAGATCTGTCCAATAATATTTGTTTGGACACAGCTAGGCAGAGAGGAAACAAGCCTCTTACTCTCTTGGAAATAATAAAAAGAAGAACTGAACATGGCTGTGCAGCAGGATATCATGACTTTGCCATCTTCCCTCATCAAATGTCTTCCACTGGTGTCAGAAAGCAGAGGATACTGAGAAAGGTTCCACCAACTGTGCTTTCTGGTGTTATGTAGTTTTCATCAGTTACATAAAACTAATCACTTGAATTTTTGATTTAGACATTTTTGTTTTATTTTAAATTCTGGTGCCAAGGGTCTGATGAGAGATAATAATCACCTCAGGAATTCTTCAAAATTTCACCTTCCATTTTTTGTCCACAAAAATGGCAGTGAATACTTTTGCTTCAGCAAGGGATTAGCATTTCGGGTTAACCTGAAGGAAATACATAGCACTCTATTGGTTTATGCTCCTAATCTATAGGGAGTTAAGCAAAAAGAATAGTTTGTTGAAAAACATCACAGTAAATTTTTTCATTGGAGTTTCTTAAAAATTTCATAGATAGAGAAGACCACTACGTTCTCTGAAGAAGCAAGCAATAATTTCACTGAAGCAGTAAAAGATAGCAATGCTCTTTGTGAATATGGCACCTCTTACTCCAAACTCATTTGCTCACAAAACCAGATCTTCCAAGGAATATCCCACTGAGGTCAAACTCGCACCAGAGAAAAGCTTGGCCAGCAGAACTGTGCTATTCCATGTGCTTTCTATCTTCTGACTCAGTAACACATTGAAATAACTTCTATTATGCAACATTTGTACAAAAGCCTAACATCCACATGGAGATGGTAAAATCTGAGGCCGAGAACAGTGACTCCATTTCAGGTCAGAGAGTTACAAATTTAAGCCTTGATGGGGTATTTACTGACAGAACTGAGTTAAGAGGCCCTGACTGCTACGTACTGCCAATGCCAAAGGTTAGAGGTTAGCCACTAACAGCAGTCTTCAGGATGATTAACTGTACATTGCAGCACATCACAGTAAGGAGAATATGCCAGATGAAAAGCCAGGCAGACTGCTCCTGAAATGGACTGAAATATCAGTGAATCCATTACGTGCATTTTAAGTCTTGTCCTTTTATCACAACATTAACTTGCTAAGAATGGGCTGCTTTCTATTTCTTTCTTATTGTACATTNTTCTTCTACACACTGACTAGAATATATATGGATCTAATGCCTCTTAGAATTCTAGATATACACACAAGGGTCACATGGACAACTGTTCTCATAATTTATACAAAGCACAAGCACTTTGGTCCAATAAAGGTAAAATTAATAAGAGCACCACTTAAGTGACTTTTTTTTTTCTTCATTAACTTCCTTGTCATACTTGATTGCAAAACAGAAATCTGGTTATAGGTATATACCTATCTTCGGTAAGATCATTTGTAACTTGATATAAATGTTTTTTAACTAGCTACTACTGTCTGACAACATTTCACTAAAATGCCTGAGAGGAGGAATACCTCAGAATATATTCTAAACATAGCAAGACACTAGTAGCACACTGCCCTAACTGGGAAACTATGCTAAAAACTTTGTTCAAACTTTGAGTCAATGAACGCCCAAAAAGAAAATTCAACTACTGAGGAGAAAACACAGAATTGATGAAGGCATGGTGGTGGATACCATTTGCCTTGAATTTCCAGGTGGATTAATACAGGATATAGGCTTCACCGGAAGTGTTTTTTATTCCCACTGCACAATGGGTGCTGCACATTGGTGCTGACACATCAGATAAAGATAAATACCTTGGTAAAAATGGTACTAAAATCACTACATTAGAACACTTTACAAGCTCATCCAAGATCAGCTCATTTCTTCAGTTTCTCACAGTAGGAAAATATTTGCTTCTTTCTTTATTGAAAGGACAAAATCTAAGCCTTAACCAACCTTTATTTCTATTGAGGAAAAATCCAATCAAATTTCATCCTTGGACATTTACTAACATTCCATAACTGTTTCCCAACAAACATTAATGTTTTTTCAATAGTGTTTGAAATTCTGGTTGGTGAGGAAGATATGGATTTTTTCACGAGAAATTTCTGATGCTTGAAAAGGATTTGTCCTTTTGTGAGGTATGAAGCTTTTGTAAAGGTATGAAGCTTTTGTAAAGGTATGAAAAAAGGTAGTCCTGGCTAAATGGGATGGGTTTTTTTTAAACATAACCTATATTTGTCATCCAGTTTAATCATGTCAGCTAGAGTTTTCCTATGAACACCAGAGTAAGAAAATTCAAGTCTAAATTAGACAGCTACAAATTAGACAAATACTAGACAGGTAAAAGAAATTATCTGAATCATAAAAAAGGAAAAAAAAAAAAGGGAAAACAAGCACATTTAAAACCCAAAAGATAATACTTGCAAAACAGATGTAGATGCATCCCACAGGTGCACAATATTTCTTCTTAGTTTTACAAAACACTGCTAAGTAGAACAGATCTTCACACGATGTAAAAGTTAAAAAAAATGTAAATGAAGGTTAAAAAAATTCTTCTGTTGTCAAGGAAGAATATAAAGAGAACACACAAAGTAGGGAAAACATCTGCATTAGCAATTTAAATAATTTTATTCATCTACCAAGGGTTGACTAAACCATAATAGTGCACTTAATTGAGAAGCTCTTCTGCACTATGACTTCTCTTGCGACTTGATGAGTCTTCCTGAGTCTCCCACCTACTGTGCCACCCAGTAAACATCAAAAACGTTGACATATGAAGAGATCCTCTTTTGCTTACATAGAATTAATGAAAGCTGCACTGTATCAATAGCAGGAAAGCAGTTTTAATGATAAGACAAAATAAAGGAAACAAATATCAAGCAGTGTTAAAACAAGGCATCATTCCCCCACCTCAGCACAACAAAAGACTTCTATTCCACTTTTTCAGTCAACTCTGAAGTAAAATATTTCCTGTGATTTAACAAAGTTTCAATTTGTTCAAATATAAATGAAGGTAGAGCCAAGGCCATTAGTTTAAGAACAAAGGATCCAGTGTGAAATAGCAAGATTCATAATTCAGCATGTAGACATCTCACTAAACTTGCTGTCAAGTAAAGATTTGCAAAGCACTAGCATGAGCAAATGAGAAAACTTACTTCACATTCAGAACTATTGTTCACAACATTTTCTTTTCCGCTGTAAAATTTACCTTAATCACAGCAGGGAGCTGCACTGAATGAAATTATGACAGCAATAAACCCCGTCCCCTCCTGTTGTTACCTGTCGCTAGCACAGTTACTCGTTGCTGTCCAGTCGTGTTGAGGGTTGACCAGGATGCCCCAAGACAGAAATACAGAGGTTGGGGTGAGAGTGCCAACCACCAGCTGCAGAGGCTTTTGGGTCTTGTTCCGACCTACATAAGAAACATATAAACTTAATTTCTCTCTCCTGCATTATGTAAAGGAAAGTTTTTGAAGATGGATAATTAAGTAAATGAAGATCTACTCCTAAGCTTGAAGAGAAAGGTACAACAGTTCTCTATTTTTCATGGTCACTATTTCTAACATATGATTTACAAAAGTCACAGTGTCCATGGTCACTTTTTCAACCTAATATTCCAATTAAAACTAGTTTTTGAAAATGATCATTTGGTGGTGTAAGTACATTTAGTATAAGAATAAGCTATAGGTAGATTAAATTAAAACTCTGGCTATCTTGGACTATATCACAGAAGACATGACAGAGTCCAGGACGTTAGAAAGTCTCCATGGATGTGATAAAAATAGCAATTTCCTGGCAGGTTTCTCAGTAACACTGCAAATATATCTACACATATTAATACTTTCTAGAGCATTCTTAAGAGGAAAATAAAACCTACAAAAGTTCTTTTGCTTTTAACTGCAGGCAGATCTGAGTCGTTGTCTGTGTCTGCGGGATTTTCCTCTTTTAATTACCAACTATATTGAAATCAGGTTTTGCATGATACTGAACTTCAGCTTTACTCTGTATGAAGGAGTACAATTCTTGTGTGGAGAAAGAACTAATTTTAAAAAAAGTTTAAAAGCTAATAGATGGAAATGAACAAATGATGTAGAGACTCTATTTTGAACCTGTAGTTTATGGACTGCTACAGCCCAAGGAGAATCTCTGGTGTTTGAAAGATGATTGACTATAGGAGATCAATATATTCTTTACATCACATTACATACTTCAAAAATCTAAAGGATCTGTACCTCCTCAAAATGTACAGGCGACCAACATTTCCTGAAAATTTATAAGCCACTGATCTAAAGGTTTTTTTCCTCACTGTGGTGAACCAGATTTGATTGACTTTCTACTCACGCCTTTTGAACCCTATTATCTCTTCACTTAACCAGCCCCAGTGACAGTCTGATTTGTATTTTCAACCAATATATTTAGAAATGTTAACCATGTTGGTTTTCACTCTATGTTGATGAATATGTTGCTACAAAACCCACATTAAAAACAAATATATATATGTTGCATCTGAAAGGTAAATCACTTTCCAAAATCTTTCCAGACACATTGTGTTATACCTGGCCAAGAGCAAGAAAAGCTTTATCCCAAACATTACCAGGAGTTAGAAAAAGAAAAATAATCTACAGATCATAGAATAATTTGGGTTGGAAGGGACCTTTAAGGACCTTCTAGTTCAAATCCCCTGCCATGAACAGGGACATCTTCAACTGGATCAGGTTTCTCAGACCTGATCTGTCCAACCTGACCTTGAGTGCTTCCAGGGATAGGTCGTCAGTTTATTTTTTGTAACAGTTCAGTCATCCTGAAAGAAGTCTCCATACTAAAGTACAGAGTTAAGTCTCCATATTAAAGTGAGGAATTCAGAACTAACAATATTAATTACATTATTCAGGTCATATAGAAAGACTTTGAAACAGATGAGACTAAAATTCAGATTTCTACTCTGCTGTGTATAGATTCAGCTGGAAATATCACTCTTTCAGTAACTTTTTGCATCAACAAACTTAGAAGTAGTATTTATATAGAGACAGAGAGACAGACACACACTACCATTTTCCAATGAGGAACTAAGAGAATTAACATGTCTTTGTATGAAGGATTCCTTACCTGTAGTTTTGGAAGAATAACCTTAATGTCTTTAAACATCAGAAATTAGTATTCTAAATTTCAATTCTCATTTGTAAGAACTTTATGCAAAAAATCTTTAGGTACAGCTCTATATTTTGAGCACCATGTGTGTGGCTACTGACTAGGAAACACTGCCCTACATTTTGCCTTTCCACATATGGAATTCATGCACCCCAGTCAGCCTACAGGTAGAAACATCTTTTCAGAGAAACCCAGCACAAGGGTCTGTTTTCTTCCAAATATTTTAAGAGATGCAGTAATATTAAAATACCTGAACAAGATTTCTTGTTATTTGAAACACGTGCTGGTCTTACTGAAACCAAATACCGTGGCTCTGCATCTGCAAAGGAATGAAAAAGCAATTAGTACAGATGTGCTATTTATTTGAAAAAGAGATTAATCTGAAATTAATAAGAAAACATCAAGTAGTCAGTGAATTCTTGACACATTGTCCAATATTCATGATCTTTAAGCCATTTTCTTTAAAAGTCGTTGAGTTCAAAATTATAAATGCTTTGAATAAAACAAGATTGCGATGTTTATTTTAGCTTGGGGAATTCCTCTTCAGAAATAAGAATTTCCCTTACTCATAAAACCAGATGTCAGAGATTTCTGCCCTTCTTAACTATTTAAAATCAAGCTCTATTCTCTCTTAACTGCAACATGAGAGAAGTTGTCTTAGGAGATTCCAGCAAGATATCCATGGGCAGAATTTGGCTCACTCTATACTAACCAAAATTATTTTTACTATAGCTTTAAAAAAAAGTGATTACTCTACATAGCATTCTTATTCTAGTTTAGATACATTTATCTAAATGTATAACTATATTTATATTATAACTGAATTTCCTGTGTATTTCAGTGTAACAGGCACCTTGAATTCTACCAACTAAACAGATCTGCTAAGAAGTCATTCCATTTTCTCTTACACTCAGATTTCTGTAAAGAGAGAGAAAGGAAAAGCAATACCAAAAACATCAAAAGCTTGCTGTACTACTGAAAAGGTTCTGCCAGTGTGGGGAAAACTACTCTAACTTAACTTCACTGATTCTGTGCACCTAAAGCACTGGAAATCCATACTATGGATGTACTTTAATTGCTTAATTAATCTCTTTAAATGGGTTTCATCTGCACCCAATAATCAAGATAAGCATTGAAAACAGCTGTTCAAAGCAGTGTAGAAAAAAGAATTAGTTTAAAAAAGGAACCCCAAAATGCAAATATATCTTCATTTACAAAAAATATTTTTTAATATTTAGAGGGGCACACAAGTGTGGGAGCTGTGTAACCACTTGGACATTTTTTGTATTGAGACTGAAAACTAGAAATAAGTAACACTTTAAAATAATTTAGTTTCCCTCTATTTTAGACCCAGTTTTCTGCTCTGCATTTATGCCCACTTGTGAGACTGTTATAACTCTCACAAAGTATTCAACAGGATTATTTTAAAGCATGACCCTGAAAGTTTGAGAACTACAAAGTCAGTCTTCAAAACTCTAAAAATTTATGGGTTTATCAGTAAAATGCCCAAGGATTGTGAAAGAAAGTCAGTTACTTTGAAACAGTTTTTCCCTGCTCCATAGATGGAAAAAATAATTCTGGCTGAAATCTGAAATTACTTGTGTAGCAGTATAGAAATAGATTAACTGCTAAACAAAATATGGCAATAAACAAAGACTCACTGGACATCTGAGCTACAAAACCTGGCAGTTTTCAGGATTCATTGCTTCTAGCAGGTGTTTTTGTTCTGTAACAACGTGTTCTCTGTGGAAATATTTTGCATTATATGCTGCTCATTAAGCTTCATTTTGATGAATTTAACAAATGTTGCCTTAATAAAGAATACAACACATTCCCATTTTCAGAGAATTCATGGCTCTTCTGGCTATAATACAACCTACAAAAGGAAGTATTTAGGAAAACAGGCTGAGACTAGATGTTGAGAGAGGGCTGTTAGAGAAGAGGCAGGTTTAAAAAGTACCACTTCTTTAGAGCCACCGAATTTAAGACAGTATGATGATCATTATAACTGAAATCAGAAAATGAAATTGTTAAACAAATCCATTCAATACCTGGGACACAACAATAAATTTCTGTACTGTACTTAAGATATATCTTAATTTAGAAATATGTTTCCATGATTCCTTAGCAGAACCATCCATGCTACTATATAGATGTTAAGAGTAGAGCAGCTGTAATTTAAGTTAAATTCATTGGTTTGATGCACAGTATCAAAGCATTATTCATGGACTGGAGGACAGATGCCTTGAAATGCTTTTATTCTGGGCAGGTGTACATTCTATATCCAAGGCACCTGAATTTAAAAAATGCAGAGAGCTTTTTCCATATCATATAATGAGCCCTGACTCATTAGAATTGGGAGTTCTTTCTTAGTCTCCCACTGCAATTCAACGTTTCTTTGAGTAATTTCATAAGACTACTGAGTTTCTACACTGATTCAGTCTTCTTGCTGAGAAATATGACTATCAGTCATCCTCACAATGCTGAAATCATCTGATACCACTATGACTCAATTCATTTTCAGGGTGTTAAAACATTGTCTCACCCATCTATTAAATTCTGTCAAGTTACAGGAAATAGTTCATGATAATCTGTGTTCTTTTATAATGCCTATATATTCATAATCCTTTCCACAGGTCCATGCCTATAAGAAGCAGGAATCTTGGGGAGAGGTGAGTAACACAGCAGAAGAAAATGAAAACTCTGCAGAAAACCAGAACTTAAATAGAACTATAATTTACTTTGCACTAATTCATGTAATGCTTAAGAGATAAATTGCTGAAATAGGAGGTAGGTAGGAAAATGTGATAGTCAGTCATAAAAATATGGATGTTTGACTGGACGTAATTATGATTCAAAAAATAGATCAGCTATTTAAATGAAAAATATTTAAGAAGAGGAGCTAGTTTGAAAAATAAAATTATAACCTCAAGTAAAAGCAAACTACACCACAGAGTACAGATGATCCTGTTTGCAACTGAGTATTTCTTATTTTCTTGGAACTGTAATTAGTAAGAAAAGGATAGTTACATATTAAGATCAATGTTGAAATGTCTGAACACAGATACGTTAATCCAGCATCTGCCTCTAAAAATCATTTCAACATTCATCAGTATATAATGGAGACATATATGATAAAGATGCAAGATATAGATCTGTCTGTCTCTCATCTGTAAGGATCCACGATCTCATAACTGAAGGATGCCTACAAAACAATGCAAGCTTTAACAAGTTATGTTTGAAATACCTTTGCAAATTTGCTATGAAAATCTTAGTGGCTCCTTGATGCCTAACACATTCTTGGAGGGCTGCTACTCTTGACCATTTGTTTGAATCTATTACTGTCTAACCCCCTTTATTAAGGCTAGAACAACAAATATCTTGGCTAAGAACTCCTTTCAGACCAGAAATGAAGTCCTAATAGTGACCACCTTCAATTCTTTAGCCAAAAAATACTCTAGGAAAATGCCCACGGGTACCAGAGAAGAGCTCCTCGATAAATCCATGCCTAAATCCTAGTGGTATAATTCCCCAAACATGGGCTATTATATTAATAAATAAAATTATTTAAAGAAAAGAAGCTTCTATTACCCACCTTAACAGCTTATGAAGACAACCAGAATGTAACAAAAATACATGCCACTGACATATCAGATTAACATAGGAGAACATTTACTTCCACATTCCATGAGCTAGGCTACCAAATCAGTGGCAGCAGGCGACTAATATGCACTACAAAATGCTAGGAAATTCTGCTTTTGTTCAAGCACACTATTCAGGGCCCAACTAATATGCACTTGAAAGCAAAACAATGTAAGTATGAATTGACTGATGAACTTAGAGTGAATCTTAAAATAGTGTTACAAATGCATCATTAGAATTCATGGACTACTGGATTCAGAAATCAAAACAAAGTATTTTTTGGCTTCAGGCTGCAAGTCCTTAATCTGTATTTAGGGATTGCTAAAGACTTACCATGGGATGTTGTTAAGGGTAAAGTTGGAGGAAGGAGAGGATGGAAAGTATTGTAGTGTAACAAACATGGGAAAAGACAGAGAAGTGGGACAAAGAGGCTGGCATGAATGAACTCCCTGCTGGTCAATACACTTGTCTAGAGGAATGGGCATCTGCTGACCTCCTCCAGGTCCCCCCTTCCACTAGGCTCAGCTAGCACCAGCAATGAGAACCTGCTTTCTGGCAAGTTAGCAGGAGGCAACATAATGCTGAATTCACATTCACATTTTTTGGCATCTTGAAAAGCATGTATCTATTACAACTGCCAGTTTCTGGTAATTGATCAGATATAAGAAACTGCACAGCAAGATCTTTTAACTAAGCACTGCTCTACCACAGATCACGGAATTACACTTTTTAAAATGTGCTCAAGGTGGTACTAGAACCTTCTCATATACATACATAAATGTTGCTATGAACATATTATAAGTTTCTCTGTGTGTAAGCCTTCTGATCATTTTCCCATGGGAGAACATCCTTTTGCTGTCTTTCACTCTGTATAAGCTTTCTGTAAACAAAATATCTGTGTCTGTTCTTCAAGGACATGGAATTGGTCGGCCTCCTCCTACCTATGAGGAGAAGGAGCTGAAATTACTTTATCTTTCTGATATTGTAAACTATTCGCACACATTCCCTGGACGAAGCAGCAGCAGGAGCATGGAGAATGCTCTCTGCTGAGCAGATATAGAAACATACTAGAATTATGGAGTCATTTTAATAAATCATGTTAGCCTTCTGAAACTGTCGTCAAGAGTCTTTTCTTCTATGTATGGACCACGACGATACATAAACACAAAATTCATTCATCACTTTACTGGTGCTGTTATAAAGCAGGATTACCAATACATTCTCCTTTTACACTTTACAATCTTGTACAAGTAAAGGAAAAGCAAAAGCATTGCCCAGCTTGGAGCTGGTTTTAGAAACTGAAAGGGAAAATAATTTTGTTCACTCTGTTAAGTAATTGCTGTTCATTCTTACAAGACTTTCCTGTCTCCACCCAATTTTGGGGTTTCTCCAACAGTATCAACAATTTCTAGGAGGCTGGCTTGCAGTCTTCCTAGCCAAGTTAGAAAAAACTAACACAAATTTCTTAAGCTAATACTCTTTCTTTACAAGTCAGGAAGACTGAAAAAATTAAGATAAAGGCTTAAGTCAAGGCCAGAGCTTTTGGAAGGGTCCATTCACCTTTTTATCAGTCTAGCTGAATTAACATCTTGCTATCTTTTGACAGTGTCAGAATAGCTTTTATGACCAAAAATCATGTTGTTTATTGTCATGTGAGCACATAAAGTACAATCAGCACAAAGCCCTTCTGGTGTCCTGAAACAGAGGCATAATTCTCAGAAACAAACTTTGCTGCTGCCTTGTCATTGTCATTGACATTTCAGTATGATTCAGGTCTCTCTGCTAGAGCTGCTCAAGACTTTGCTGCCAGCAGAAACTCATTACAATTTTAGGAAATCCAACAGATTCCTTTTCTCTTTGCACGTGCCCTCTGCAGTCAGATCCCAGTTTATTGATAATGTTATGCAATTGCTGCCTCAGTTACTATGTAATTTGCAAAACAAAGGGAAAACAGGTATTTTAAGATAAGAATTACTGCAGTGAGGTTCTGAATATTTTAATGGATGAAACGTAGGTGAATGTCACATGCTGTACAAAATCATATATCTCTCCTAAAAATCCTAGGAAATGTCATGTCCTTAATAATTTCTTTTAAAATATATCCATCTATAAACACATAATTTTATAAATTAATACATCTGCTGACTTCAAGCTTCCTGTTAACAGGATTATAAAAGGTGTGTGACCCAACAGAAAAGATGAGAATAAACTTCATATTAATCTACAATGGCTGGGTTGGAAATATGGAATTTGTGGGCCTTAGAAATATATATTGTATATTGTGTATATTGTGTCATCTTCCATATTCCAGTTCCAACTGGGGACAATTATCCCAAACAGAATACCAATTATGCTGCTCCATTAACAAAACCAGGGATGCAGGGTTAAATCAAGGAAATGTGGAAATGGATGCAAGGCACTTCATTCTACCTTGTAGACCTATACTCTTTGTTAGAAAGAAGAAATGATATTTTTAAGGATTGATGCATTTTAGGAAGGGAATAATGACTTATATGTAAAGTCTGTGTGTTTTCTTATATTGGCCTAACACCTAAATTAATGCGCTGCTTTTTTTTTTTTTTTTGGAGTAGGCTCTACAGCTAATTGTGTATCTATACAATTTTTCCTTAAAAATTTTCACAGAAAAAACAATTTTAATTCTACCAGAACAAGATCCACTTTCATGGCTCTTCCATTCTCCTGGATCTAATCTTTCTCCCAGGGGATTATATTCCACAGCATTGTTCCTTAATGCAATAGAAAAACATAAGTTTTAGAGAGTAACAAACACCCTTAAATGTCCATTTCCAATCTTTACCTTTCAGCTACAAACCAATTTAAGGTTGTGATCATAGTCCCTAAATTGACTGGGAAAGATTTCTCTTTCCATGAACCACTAAAACTGACAAGAAAGGAGGAAGCATTACATTGTATTAGTCTTGGTCTAAATAGACCACCATGAATTTTCATATTTGGGAACCACTTCCTCCACATCTTGTTCAATAAAAGCCTCACCTACCACTGTTCAGGAAAGCTATAAACTCACCTGCTTTCTGTAAAATTCAGATAAGTCAAAGCATGAGAGGACCAAAATGGAGTTCTCAGGGCAAAAATGAATGTTTTTTGTATAAATCTAGTCATGTTGACTGTGAAAAAATATGTGGAACACACTGAAGACCATTTTAAGAGTGTGCAGTGGCACTTGGATCACTAGAATATCTAGGACATGGGATAGACAACCTTGAGTGAGAAATTTAAAAAGTACATAGTTTTAATATGAAGATAACATACCAGGCCAACTTCATCACAAATGAGATGTACTAGGAGTACAAAGATAATCTGAGACTTTTCAGCAATAGGGTCTAGGGGGTTTATATCTTTGGCATATTTCTTGAGAGTATTTTTTTTGTCCTTCTACAACACCTTGCTTTTTCTAAAATCAATATAAAGTGTATGCTAGAGCTGACATCTCTGGCTGCCACAATAAAACTTAATCATTGTTCCTAGAATTGAGAACCATTCTGCAGTTCTTCCAGTTTCTGCCAGCAAGTGATCCCTAAATATGGTGGGGAGGATGGAGTGTGCTAGCAATCATCTCTGTCTTCATTTCTGCCACACAAGTCACTCTAAAGTAGAGCCAAAAGCACAACTGATGTTTATTGCTTTAGCTCGTGTTCCATACACATTTGGAAAGCACAGTCAAAGCTGCAGTTTAATGTTGTGTTTAATATTTGTGGAATGGGAAAGATTATGCACTCTCTGCTTCCAATAAACAAGTCCCCAAGGCATACAATCTAACCCTAAATCTCTCAACTAAAAGGAACAACTCCAATAAATGTACTGGTAATTGTCTTAAATAAATGTTTGCAACTTGAAGTACATATTGCTGATAACTTCTTTTACTCCTGTCTTTTCAAAGATGACATTTTCTGAAGGTTAGAAATGCCTGTCCTGCTATCTATATTAAGTTGCATTTTGCATGTTTAATTATTGGACATTCAGAAGTCACAAGCATAGATTTATTGTCACAAGGAAACTGACAGCTTCTATTAGCTTGAGGGAGATAAAGTTTTGACATTATTCTCCTTTGAAATAATCATAAAGGAAAAGTATTCCTCAACATTTGTGCTTTTCCCTCTCCAGACACCCTACAGCAAATGGATATGCATATGGTCAGTGCTCTGATGTGCTGCAGAACTAAAGAAAGGTGCCTAGATTCCAGCCATTAACTGTTACGGTTAAAACTACAAAATATCAATATACCTGAAATTCCAGGTGACCTTGAGCTTTCAGTTTTCAGTTTCACAAAACATTAGGTAAAAAAGCTGCTATTAAATAGGGAGTGCAAATGATCTTACACAATGTTACATTCAGTCCTTTTTCTGCTCTTCCCTAAGATCTTAGAGTATCTGAAAAATATTAATCCTCACTGCTCCTGCAACAGGCATTGTTACGCCTAATGCACAGTATACTACAGAAAATCCTGTACATCATTCTTAGTGAACTGATTCAAAAGTTACACCTAGGATGAATCGGGTAAGCCAGACCCAGCTCAAGTGATGGTTATGAAATCAAACACTGGATGGGTGACAGAATTGCAAAGAGACCCCAGGAGTACCAACTCATGAAAAGGCAAGTTAACCTTTGCCACAGTGATCCTATCAGTCTCTAATATCTTAATTATTCCGTGTCTAACATCTTATTTTTTCAGTTTTTATTCTGCAGTTTTCGGCCTGGAGCAGACACCCACAATGGCTTTAACTGACCACATCAAAAACATGGCAATTATTACTTCTATGCTCATGCATCATTTCCTCCTCCTTGTTTTACACCAAGATCACAAGCATTACAATGATGAGGGTAAATGGATTCATTTCAGCCTAGAAAAACTTAAAGAAATCAATAGGAAAATCCTTAGGGATTTAACAGATTTCTCAAAAGGTCAAATCCTGATAAATCAATGTTTTAATATGTTATTCTTCCTTCTCCCTATTCCAGATAACAGGATATAGCACTCTTGACATGGTTTAATCTCCTCCATAAAACAGCTCGTGGAATTCCATCTGTAACGTCTGACATGGAAGTTAGAGGTTAATCCAAAACATGTAATACTGGAGTAGATCCCTACAAGAAGAGGCATCATGTTGATATGAATGTTTCTGTCAAAAGGAATCAACCTCACAATTCTCAGGACTGTTTCACAGCTTTTTCTATTGTTTGTTAAAAGCAGGTACATGTCCCTCATGTTCTACTTTATAGCTGCATCTTTAGGCAAACCATCCCATTTGATCTGTGATGTGTTCAAGTATAGTACAGTCTCTCAGTGAAAGAAAAATCCCCAAAACAAATACCAGCAGGCAAACTTTTCCAAACAACAAGAACTAGTTGCTCTCCTTGAAGGATCTGCTAATTCCACTTTCCACGGAAATTTTTGACAGCAACCTTAAACAAACACAAAGAAACCCTGAGAAACAACCCAATAAAACAAAAAATTAGGTGAACAAAAGGTTCATATTCTCCTCAGTCTCTTCCCATAATTCTTTACAACAACAGCATGCAAAGCAAATATGTCTTACCAAGTTCTGTTACATAGTTTTTTCCTTCTGAAGGTAAAGGAATGTACTGATTAGAAAAGAAGGTGCTTCCATAGCCCAGGACAAAACCTTCTAGTTTGGTGCTTTGACTTGGTCGAAGATACCTCATGCAAACAGTGTCATCTGTTGCATTGATCTGAACCTTCAGACTCTGCCTTTTCACTGGGGAAAGAGTGAAAAAGAGGAGATCAGAATGCATTATCTTGCAATCACATATTCAGTAATGGAACATTACAATATAACAACATAGGGCTGTTTAATTTGCTAATAGCATGCAACTGAAAAATTTCTTATAGGTGACGTCCCCTGGAAACACAATGTATTTATAAAAGTGAACTAACAGTCATGTAAAATAGTGATTGCCAACATGACTGTTTTTCCACTAATTTAGCATTATCATTTGCTTTAACATCTACAATTGCAGTAGTAAAACCATGCATGAAGTAAGTGGAAAAAATGCAAGTATTTTTTCCTTTAAATGCAAGAGTTATAGTAGTATTAGGCACATGTAGGACCCATAGTAGAAAAATGTACAAGTTTTTGGTTTGATTTTTTTTGCTTCTTAGTAGAAAATATGAAGTTGTAAAATTAAGTTAATCAGTTAATCACACTCAAAAATTATGGTAGACGATAAACAGTACTAGATTCAAATAAATCCTCTACAATTTTTTCCCCTATATTAGGCTGGAAATGTAATTTTGTATTTGGAATTACACCAGGACACCTAACTAACATAAATACTTTACTCAAAACTACGATGAAACTCTTTTTAAACATTCATTTTTATGCTTTCCAGGGGAACAGCACATAAAGTAAGAAACATCTTGTATATCCATCTGCAAAAATTTAACTTGTAGCAACAGAGAATGACTTCACAACAGAATAACTAACTTTTTAGGCTACAAGTTGGTGTTTTGGCTTCTTCTTGGTGGGGTAAGGGAGGATTGGCTTTTCACTTTTCCTTCCTTGGTATGTACAATTTTAATATTCCCTTGTTACTGTTAGGCCTATCATATTTTCAGAACTGTTGAATTGCTGGCTTTTTCCCAAACTTACAACACCAGCACTGGACTAGTACATTTTGGGTTGTTATTTCTCTTCTCATTCTCAAAATATAAATTTTTATCCCCAGCAGATTTTCAGGCATCTGTCCAAACATGAGGGCTGAAATTAACTTATCAAGAGAAAACAGAATTTTGCAGACAATCATTTTTCTTCAGGAACTAAATCCTGAAGAAAAACTATTAGATAAATGATAATATATCATTGAATTATAAAGTAGAGCGATACTAAACTTTTCTTTTTTTCTTTTTCTTCCTTCTCTTTCTTTCTTTCTTTCTTTCTTTCTTTCTTTCTTTCTTTCTTTCTTTCTTTCTTTCTTTCTTTCTTTCTTTCTTTCTTTCTTTCTTTCTT